>JAEQBH010001409.1:0-208383 GCA_016808115.1 Tetrastigma voinierianum | reverse complement strand
CTTCTTCCTCCCTCTTGGTATACTCTTCCATGATTTTTTTTAGGTTAGGAACAAGGTTCGACGACTCAAACATTGTCAGAAGAGGGCTATGGGGATCTAGGGTTTTCGAAAGGAGGGGAAGAGATTTGGTGAAGAAAAGTTAGTGGGTTGATGAACTATGAGGCGAGTGACCTTCGGTTTCAAAGTCATCTATTTATAGGCCAATTATTTGTTGTACCATCATTAAATGTCGCGACAAAAACTAACCTAGGGTTTATTCCCTTTTTAATTTTATGTCACGACCTAGAAAAATAATGTCGCAACATATTTTCTGAAATCAATTAAAACTATGTCAGTCTCTTGTTACAACAGAGCAAAAATGTCGCGACATAAAAATGTGATGTTCAAGTGTACTTATGTTGCGGCAATGAGAAATATTGTTGCGACAAAAACTTCTCATTGTCGCGACAAAAAACTCTCTTTGTAATATCGGTCTAAAGCCAACTTGGTCGTGACATAGAGAAAAATTGTCGTGACATAGAAAATATATTGCGACATAGACAGGGATCGGTTCAAATCAAATGATGTCACAACAGAGAAAAACATTGTCACGACACAGTTTATGCTTCTCTAGTTATATGATGTAGCGACATAAAGATTTTATGTCGCGACATAATTTCCTGCTGCTTCTAAAAGACTAACCTAGTCTTTATCGCGGCATTACGAAATAATGTTACAACAGTGTTTTGGTAATACTGTAGCGACAATGAAATTTTTTTTCTCAGAGTTGCACAATTCTCATATTTCAATCAACATTCAAAACACTGTGCATTCATTCATAACAATCAAGACATACTTATGAAAACACATCTAATCATCAAAGAACCTCAATTCAAGTATGAGCAATCACATTTCATTTCTTCACTCAAGATGATTCAACAGAATGATATTCAGAGTATTCAAATAATGAGAACAACAAAGCTACTATTCACTTTCTGCTCTAAACAAAATTACATTCCCCCAAACTTCAACTATGCATTATCATTAAGGAGCAAGTTAAGGAAATCGAAATACTCCCCCTTGTAGCATTTTCTGCATAATCAGTTTGAGAGAGTGTGCTTTCTATGAAAATTAAAAATTGCTTGGGTTGCCTCCATAGAAGTCGCTCAGTTTAATGTCTCTAGCTAGACAATTGCTGCAAAATGTCTTATTTTCAACAAAATTCTCTTATCTTTTCAAATCTTGATCAATCCTCATTTAAGCTTCTTCCAAGGTAATGCTTCAATCTCTAACCATTCAATTTAAACTCACTTCTAGAATCAGTTTTCAGTGTTACTGCTCTAAAGGGTGTACTTGCTACTACTGTGTAAGGACCACTCCATCTTGACTTCAGTTTTCCTAGAAACAGCAGGCACGGGGAGTGAATAATAGGACTTGTTCTCTGGCACAAATTCCTTCCTCAGATCCTTTTGATCATGCACTTCTTTGTCTTATTTTTGTAGATTCTGGAATTATCATAAGCTTCATTCCTCAACTCTTCCAATTCATTCATTTGGAGTAATCTTTCTTCCTTGGCAGCTTGAAAATCAAAATTTAGTTTCTTGATGGTCCACATAGCTTTGTATTCCAGTTCTAGAGGGAGATGACAAGGTTTTCCAAATACAATTATGTATGGGGACATTCTAATGGAAGTTTTGTAAGCAGTTCTATAAGCCCACAATGCATTATCTAGCTTTATAGACCAATATTTTTTGCTTGTATTCACTGTTTTCTCCAGAATTTTCTTCATTTCCCTATTGGAAATTTTTGCTTGCCCATTTAACTGAGGGTGATAAGTCAATCCTATTACATGTCTAATTCCATATCTGCTCATGAGTTTTGCAAAACCTTTGTTTGCAAAATCGCTTCCCTCATCAATAATAATTGTTCTGGGTGCTCCAAACTTGCTCAAAATATTTCTTTGTATAAACCCAACAACTGTATTATCATCATTTTTGGGACAAGATATTGCTTCTACCCATTTGGATACACAATCCACAGCTAGAAGAATTTATAGATTTCCAAATGATGATGGGAAAGGTCCCATAAAGTCTATTCCCCAAACATAAAAAATCTGCACCACCAGGATTCCTTGCAGGGGCATCTCATTTCTTCTGCCCATGTTGCCCATTCTTTGACATTTATCACAATGTTTTACCCATTCAAAACAGCCCTTGAATAGAGTGGGCCAATAAAAACTTGATTGGAGAATTTTATGGGCTGTTATGTCTCTTGCAAAATGTCCTCCTTACAATGATGCATGAAATTTATCAATGATTTCACCTTGTTCTATTTAAATTTTTATCTCCTTATAATCATATATGCTCCTCTTCTGAAAAGTAGTGGATCATCCCAAATATAGAATTTGCTATCAGTTCTCAACTTTCTTTTTTGCTGGTTGCTGAATTCATATGGAATAAGTCCACAAGCTAAGTAATTCTAATAACTCCCGACTATACGGGGTGTTTGGGTGATAACAAAAACAACTGCTCATCAGGAAAATTTTCTGCTATTTTACCTCCATTTTCTTTTTCAGTAGTTTTTACCAATCTAGACAAGTGATTAGTTATCACATTGTCACTACCCTTCTTGTCTTTAATTTCCAAATCAAACTCTTGCAGCAATACTATCCATTTGATCAGTCTTAGCTTGACATCTTTATTTGCCATTAGATATCTAATTGCATCATGATCAGTGTGTATTATAACATGGGACTGATATATGAGGCATGATTTTCCTGAAATAAACACCATTGTCAGCATCATCGTTGTGATAATTCTTTTGTGCTTCATTGGAGGTTTTGCTGGCATAGTTTATGACCTTGAATATCTTCTTTGTTCTTTGTCCCAATACATTGCATAATCACTAGCATCACACATAATTTCAAATTCCTTGTTTCAATAAGGTGTTACCATGATGGGTGCTATAACTAATCTGAATTTAATTTCATCAAGCTTTGCATAATTTATCAAAAATCAAACTTTGCATCTTTTTCAAGCAATCTGCATAATGGTCTAGAGATTTTTGAGAAGTCCTTTATGAATCTCTTATAAAAACCAGCATGTCCCAAAAAACTTCTTATCCCTTTGACTGTTGTAGGTGGTAGGAGAGTTTTTATGATAGAAACCTTTGCTTGGTCTACTTCTAATCCAGCTGCAGAAATTTTGTGCCCCAAGACAATACATTCTATTACCATGAAATGATATTTTTTCGAATTCAGAGCTAGATTTTTGTCTTAGCACCTCTAAAGTATTGTTTCCAAATTTTCCAAACAATTCTCAAAATTGGATCCATATAGTGAAGTCGTCATGAAGATTTCATAGCCTCTTCCACGAGTTTAACATAGACATCGTACATCTTTGGAAGGTGGCAGGCATTACATAATCCAAATGGCATCCTTGTGAAAGTAAAGGTGCCATAAGGACATGTAAAAGTAGTCTTCTCCTGATCCTCAGGGGCTATAGCAATCTGGTTATAACTAGAATATCCATCAAGAAAACAATAATGGGGATGTCCTGCTAACTTGTCTAGCATTTGGTTAATGAAAGGTAGAGGATAATCATTCTTTCTGGTAGTAGTGTTTAGTTTTCTTTAGTCTATACACACCCTCCATCCGTCACAGTTCTTGTAAGAATCAATTCATTCTTCTCATTTATGATTACAGTGAATCCACTCTTCTTGGGAACCACATGAACTGGGCTCACCCAAGGGTTGTCTGAGATTGCATATATGAAGCTTGCATTCAACCATTTGATTACTTAACTACATTGACTTCTTTCATTCTTGGATTCGATCTTCTTGATGTTGATAAAGGTCTTTGCATTATTCCCCAGAAGAATCTTATGTATGCAAATAGAAAGACTAATTCCTTTCAAATCTTCTATTGACCAAGAAATTGCTTCTTTATATTTTCTCAGAATCTCTAACAATTTATGTTCTTCAAGCTTAGTCAATGTAGCTGAAATAATAATAGGTTTAGCTTTTTCTGGCTCTAGGAAAGCATACTTTAATTGTCCGGGTAATTCCTTCAAGGTTAACCCTTCTGAACTTGTTTATGTTTCTTTTGCTTCCTCTTCATTGCTACATATCTTCTCTGTACTATTCTCATTCATACTAAAGACTGTTTCTTTTAATTCTGGCGGAATACGAAATTCCTGATAAAGATCATCGAATCTTTGGAAATTCATCTCATTTTCATTGATTGAATTATGAAAATTACAACCATAAATTAGTTCAGGACTGATGGGAACTATAGTTTCTATAGTCTTACAATCTGGACTTTCAAACTCAGATTGTTTTAAGCTTGTGTTCAGCAGGTATCTTGGCTGTGCCATACCTCACGAGTAAAGTTCTCATTTTCCATCTATCAAGGCAGCTCCGGTGGCCAGGAAAGGTCTTCCAAGCAGCAGTGGAACTTGTGTGTCTTCTTCCATATCCATGACTACGAGTCCACGGGGAAATGAATTTTCCCACCTTGGTGAGGACAGCCCGAGACTCATTACGGCTATGCCATGGTCCTATCTTGCCATTTGCAAAGTCATATATTTGTAGAATGAAGCTCCCCCCAAACTAGTCTTAACCACTAACAAAGATATCAAGTTAATGCTATCTCTTGAATCATATAAAGCTTTCTTGAACTCAAAATACCCTATGGTGTAGGGAATGGTGAAGCTTCCAGGATCCTGCATCTTCTCTACTAAGCTCATCTGGACCACTGCTCTGCATGTAGCTGTCAAGTTCACCACTCATTTTTCAGCAAAATTTTTCTTCTTGCTTAGGATGTCCTTAAAAAACTTAGCATAATTGGGCATTTGAGTCAATGCCTCTACAAAGGGCATGTTGATCTCTATCTTGTTGAAGACATCCAAGAATCTAGAGAACTGCTCTTCCATTTTAGCTTTTTGAAGTCTCCGAGGAAAGGGAACAACATGTATGTAGACATGTTTATTTTTCTTACTCTTCTTAAATTTCTCTCTTCACCCTGTTGCTCGATCTTGCACCTACTGCTTTTAGTCTCTTGATCAATCCCGAACTACTCGACTTGTTTTAACTTTTCAGTTTCTTCTCCTTCAACTTTCTCAGTCTTTTTCTTCTCTTATTCTTCTCTTCTTTCTACCTCTCTTCCACTTCTTAGAGTTACTACCATGTAATCCTTTGGATTCTTCCTTGTGTCACTTGGGAAAGCATCCTTGGATTGATTCTACATTGCTAGGGCCAGCTGCCCAACTTATGTCTCTAGATTCTTTAGAGAGGCATTTGTATTGGCCTGAAACACATATGTGTTTGCCTAAAATTCTTCTAGATCAGTAAATTTCTACTAGATTAGCAAAGTCAACATCTCTTCTTCAAAGGAAGAAGATCTCATTTATCCTTGATTTTCTGTTCTCTAACCTCCTTGATGCTGCTGTTGTTGTTGGAACCCAGGTGAAGCATAGTATTGTTGAAAATTCTACCCAGGTCTTTGACCTTGCTGTGCTCCTCCCCCATATGAGAACTTCTTATGGTTCCTGAGTGCTGGTGAGTAATGAGTTAGCAAGTTGAGGTTAGGCTTAAAATTGTAACTTTTATTAACGCATTGAAATCACATGCCTCCTTAACTTGACAAAGGGACCCTCATTGCATTAGTCCCTCTGCCCCGGCACGCTATTCCTTTTCTCATTTCATGGAGGTTATTTCCCACTTCATTTGCTGAATGCATTCTTCTCTCATGATTCCCCATCTTGCTCATCAATGCATCTAACTTTGCTTTTATGGCAATCATACGATTCAGCTCTAGCATACCACTTCCTTTCAATCTCCTGCTGCTCCCTGAAGTTTCAGATGGAGCTCTATAGTTGCATTTGACAAGGTCTTCTATCAATTGCTTTGCCTCTTCAACACTTTTTCTTTTGAAAGCTCTATAGCAGGCTGCATCAATTATACCTTTGGAGGTATAATTCATAGAATGATAAAATATCCATCTGAGTGGTGGATATATTTCATGCATTTAAATCTTTTGGCCAATATTTTGTATCTTTCCCATTGCATTATAAAGGCTTTCATCCTCTCCTTGTGAACATAATGATTTCCCTTCTCCTTTAGGTGAGGCGGGAAGAAAATTACTCATGTATGCCTCCTTGACTCTTAAGTGTTCACCAAACCAGAGATTCTTTTGCTACATCTCAATGAAAATGGAAACAATTGCAGCTTGATTACTTCTGGTCTCACCCCATTCAACTTGACTATATTGGCCATCCTCATGAATCTTCCCATATGCTCATTGGGGTCTTCACTAAGATGCCTAGTAAATTGGTGTTGTTGTACCATTGTGATCAAGGTTGGCTTAAGTTAAGTGTTTGTAATGACATCTTTATCTCGCACAATGTTATCTTGAATTATTGGCCTCCAAAAGTCTTCCATAGTCATTTGCCTTTAAGGTCTCTCTGCTTTTGCTTCTTTTGGAATAAGTTGCATTCTTTCTCTCTGATTTTCCACAGTTGTTGATTCAACACTTTTAGCCTTTCTCAGATTCCTCAGTGTTCTTTCGATTCTGTATCTTGAGGCGCGTTATAACATGGTTTTGTGCATCTAATCTTCACGAAATAAAAGCACCGAGATCACACATTAAATGTGGTTTCCAGCTATGTCTAATTAAGCTCATAAAAATTTTCAGTAGCCTACTCAGCTATTGCTGTTAAAAAATATTTTTGTGATTTTTTGAAATTTATGATAAAATAAAGAAAAATGTCCAAATTAGCAATTCTCTCTTAGGTTAGATTATTGATATTTAGATTCATCATTTTCAATTCCTGGAAACGACGCCAAAAACTTGTTAGACTGCTTTTTTTATATTGACAAAAAACAGACTAATAGATGAAGGCAAATTAACCATCATCATTGAAGTGGGTGAGTTTTCCAAACTTACGGTACCACACGAGGAACTAATGAGTTCTTGTGGCAGTTTTCCAAAACTGTCAAGACTTCTTTGAAGAAATAAATATATTGTTGCCTTTAATAAGAAGGCTTCAGTGAAAATGTTTTCGGTCAGGAAATCATTAAGTCATGGAGTCGTTTCAAGTAATAAAAGTGGATTTTAAGGCGATTATAAGTTCACTATAGGATTACGATAGAAATCTAAACATCAATTTACCCATATCTTAGATCCTTGTTTGTTCGAAAGTTAAAAATGGTTTGATTCCTAACTATCAGGCAGTAAAAATAATAAGAGTTCCAATATATAAAAAATTAAAATTATTGGATTGGAAAGTTCACTAGGTAAGTTAACACTGGGAATTAGATTAGTGTATAATTATCAATTTTTGCATCATTTTTTTTTATAACATAGCTCAACCATTAGTTTGAAATTTGAACTTGGCAAAGATGCAAAGTAGTATAGTTTGGATTTCTCCATCAACCATATATTTTGCTAATTAGAGATCCATATTCCTTTCGGATACATGAGATAAATCCCCACTTGTAGAATAGAAACCTCTTTCAAAATGCAGGTATTTTTCCTTTACCAGTACTTCACACTGGCTTAGGACTAAAGGAATTCTTTATAAACGGGAATATCTGAAGCCTTCTCGATTTAGTGGTATCTCATCCTTCAAATCTATTAAGATTTTTATCTATAGTTTAGATTTTTGCTAACGAGTTAAGATGCTGTTAGATTAAGATGAAACCTCTAATCAACTAAATTTATACATCATCCAACAATCCTCAAACCATGAGTAAGTTAATGATCTATCGAAGTGATCTTTCAGAGTTCGTTAGTTCCATACTATTAGTGTAACATACCCCTAATTAATTGCTCCATACTCTCAGGAATCTTCATCTTTGTGTCACTTAGAGGGCTTCCTGGAAATCAGAGTAAGATATAGTCTTTTTTTTGGGTACAAGCTACTAATATTCTGAACAAGTAATTTCAAGAACAATACCAATCAAATAAATTCATGATTTCGAACTATGACATTCTTTCAAGTTGAGTTGAAATCAATAATAAACATCGATCCAATCCCAGATGGAGCTTAGTCTTCGAAGCGGGTCTACAAATATGATGACTAGCGTCGGAAAAATTCAGCGAGAGTACAGCGAAGCTAAATAAATAAACTCAAGAATTTCAAGTTCCATTTCACTTCACTCTAAGTACATATATTTGCATTTTACAATGAACTAGCACGAAACTTAACACCAAATCACTGTTCAATCCATAAAAGAAATAACTGAAATGCTAATCTAAAATAACCTGAAAGAAAATAAAAATAAAAGAAAAATAATATACAAAGGAGTTCTAGCTACCTAGATGTTCTTGGTTTGGCGGAAGCTGCGCACAATGCCCTAAATGCGTCTATTTATTGATTTTTAAATGATGGGCCATACTTCTACGCACAAATTGTGGATCCCCAAAACTTATGGCCCAATTAGTAGCTTTGTCGCGACATATTTTTCATCTCTATTCCCCATCTCTTTTTATGGCCTCCCGTTTTTTGTTTCGACATGATTTTTGGATTTCTTCTTGGATTTTGTTTGCGATAAAATTTGATAGTGTTGCGACATAGTTCTACTAAAGTTGTCTAGTTATGTCCATGACATAGTCATCTTGTGTCATGACATAAGCACTAATTACCAACCATCTTAATCATTTTCCGTTGTTTTGATTAATCGTGATATAAATTTCTTTGTCGCGCGGTAATCTTACATTCTCTCTTCTTCATCTTTTGTCGCAACAAGTTTCTTCCCTATAAGCTCTTTAACTTTATTTTTAACATTACATTGCTATGTTGCGACATTCTTTTATGGTTCTTCTCAACCTTTGTCGCGACATTAATTTCTTTTGTTGTGACAGAGTTTCTTATAGTAGCATGGATTTGTTGTCATGAAAGAGGCTTGTTGGCTTGCACTATTGAGATTGAACTCCGTGTCGCGACATATTTTCTTCTTTAAGCTTTGTCGCTGGCTGAACTGTTTGTTGCAACATTGAAATCTTTGTCGCGATAAACTTATCTTGGCTGGTCTCACTTCTCTTCCATTTTTTGTTATGACATAAAACTTATCCGTCGTGACAGAAATCTCTTACTCAACAACTTTTATTGTCGCTACATAATCTTCTTTTGTGGCGACAGAGACTTCTGCCTTGAGTTCTTTTCTGTGTCACAACATTAATTTATGTGTCGCAACATTCTTCTTGTAATTCTTCTCAACTTTTGTCGCGACAGTAGTTGTCTTTGTCACAACAGATTTCACTTCATCCTCATGTTGTGTTTGTCGCAACATAAAAATTCTCTGTCCTGACAAAGTCTCCTTATCCTTCATTGCTGACTCTGAATGTTGTGTCGCGACATAAATTTCTTCTGTCGCGACATATAATCTACCTTGGTTTTGTCATAAGATGAAATATCTGTCGTAACATAGAAAACTCTATCATAGGCACATTATCTTGACCTGTCTCACTGTTTTGCCATTTTCTATCGCGACAAAGATTTCTTTTGTCGCAACAGAGTTTATTTGATATCTTCATTTCTTTACGTCGCGATAGAGTTGTTAGATGTCACGAAAAAATTCCATTGCCATTTGCTTGATCAGTGTTGTGACAGAGTAAGGAATGTTGCGACATTCTTCTATGAACTTCTCCAACTTTGTCGCGACATAAAAATCCATTGTCGTGACAGAAATTAGTTAGCCTATATAAAATTATGTCGTTACAGTCTTCATTTCTTACTTTAGTTAAGCTTGATCCTTGTTGCGACATAGCTCCTACTGGTTCTATTGGGATTTTATCGCACATTCTTAAACTATGTCGCGATAGAGAATTCTGCCATGGCCAATTTTTATGCTTTTCTTGTTGAAATTATCTTTTTTTCCTTTAAAACTTGCAAAACAAGAAGTTGGTGAATTTTCCATAATTCAGCATTAAAATGAATCGGAAACTTCTAAAAATATGCCAAAAAAATGGATTAAAAGTAGATGAGTTTTGGACTCATCAATGGTCTCCTAATTAGTGAAATGTATAGTGTCAGGAGGTTTCTAAGTCAATACTATTATGCTCTTGGACAAGTCCAGAATTCAAAACCATAACTAATTTGTTTTCTTTTGAACCTATTGCAAATTGATGATCAGAGCACTGATTCATTTCTCAGTGTTGTTTCAATTTAGTGAAATCTCTAATCCATTTATTTTTAATTTCTTTTCAAATGGAGAAAACTAAACAAAAAGTATTTGATTATAAATATATTCAGTTAGTTTACAAATTATTTCAAAGCAGTTGTTCAAATAGTACTAGCTTGAGTAGTAGGGGTAGTTGATCTTTAAGTTTCAAATCCAATCATTTAGAATTGATGTCACCTGGACTTTAAATCCACTTTATTACTTGTATATATTGTGCATTTGCAGTGATTTGGGCCAAAACCAATTTTAAGGTAGATTCATTTACCTCCAGTGAAGAACCGTGTATGTTTGGGTTGTGGGACCAGGCAGGATACCACCTTCAGGTGTTCCCGGGTAGTCGCCCTAGTGAAGTCCATTTTGTACAATCTTTAGGGAAGATCTTTGTGGAACTAAGAACTGGGAGAAGTAATTACATGCATTAATTTAATATCCCAATTATATAAGACCCACTACATATCTGAATGGGACCCACCAAAGTTCGATCACGAATATCGGAGCATTCTAAGGTATTTAATTTAGGGGCACGATTAGAGATAAATAAGTTCAATAAAACAAACGGATAGATGCGATAAGTCTCTTGTGTTATGGTAGGAGAAGCATTATTGGATGCAGTGCGAAACAAGCTCTGATTTGCACGGACCTAGAGAACGATTCGGCATAATGGCGATGAGATAATGATCTCGTTGGTGGCATAATTTATAAGGAAAATAATATTTTTATTTTCGAAGATTCCTTCTCTCAATACTTCACGTCCACTCTTTTGTAAAGTTCCCGTTTAAAAATCATTCCACAAAACCCAAACTTATACCCAATCAACAATATGAAAATCATGCTCAACAATTTAGCGAGCACAATGTGAAAACTATAATAAGGCTGTACACAACATAAAGCATGTATGTACCATATAATGAGATAACCAAGAAATGCACCATAACCATAGTATTAAAATGGTTCTCACCATATTGAAATCAACAGCCGTACCATACCATGTACCCATCATAAGCGAGTCGATGCCCGACCTCCACGACAGTGGCAGCTAATAAACTGTGGTTACGCATAAACCCATCCGCGTGACAACTAGCCAAAACCTCGAGAGTAAACCCGGCCATCACATGGCATAATAAACCTCGGGTAGACGGCCATCCGCGTTTTTAACTAATAAACCTTCAGGTAAATTCGGCCATCACGTGGCAACTAATAAACCTCCGGGTGAACCTGGCCATCACGTGGCAACTAATAAACCTTCAAGTAAACTCGGCCATCACGTGGCAACTAATAAACCTCCGGATAAACCGGGCCATCACGTGGCAACTAATAAACCTCCGAGTAAACCCGACCATCCGCGTGACAACTAATAAACCTCACGGGTAAACTAGGCCCATCACGTGGCAACTAATAAACCTCAGAAGTAAACGTGTCACGCGACAACTAATAAACCTCGGGTAGAAGCGACCATCAAATGACTAATAAACTCTCCGGGTAAGCTTCGGCCATCACGTGGCAACAATAATATATAATCGTTTTCCTTACCATGTACTTTCCCAACATTAAGTATTTTAGTAATTTCACAAAATCTAAAAAAAAATCAAATTTCTACAGCAATAAATTTTCCAAGGTTGTTTAAACACCGTCAGTACCCGAAATATCTAAATACCCTGGACTCATCCACGAACTTCATTAAAACTCGAATAGATTAAAATGTGACCAATTGCATGAAATGATAACTTGTTTTATATAGGGCCGATAATCATATTTGTATGCAACCAACCATTTGATCAAAGCGGTGTATATGCTTAAATATTTAATCACAATAGATATATCAACGCAATACCCCAAAATCATTTCAAAGCATATAAATCACTCTGATTTCTGACCTTCGGTCTTGTCCTCAGCGAGATCGTCTCTCGGCTCGGCGTGAGTGCGCATAATATAAATAAAATACCATAGGCTCAAATAATTGATTGTACATTAGAGATGCCTAAGGCCTTAGAATAACTTTTAGAACTATGGAACCATCCAAATTGGACTCAAACGGGTCCGATTGCACGGTGTGCCATGGGCGGTACCTAAGGTGGAACTCACTTTGGAGTTAATTTCTCGAAATTGAACCGTCCAATAATTCGGAAAAAAAAAACATCGATTTCACTTAATCCAACTTGATTTTGCCAAGCTTGGCGATTGTTTACTCATTTGAAGTCGAACTTTAGGTGGTACGAAACAACCTAAAAATGGAAAGCTAACGGCGGCGTCCAAAGTTTACAAAGCCATATCAATGAAGCCAAGAGACAGGAACACATCAGTACCCTCACCTTGGTCAAGGTTGCTGTGGTGGCAGGCTTCGATCCAACAGTCGACGACTTTGTTTTTTGTCGTATCTTTCAAGCGGTGAGAATCGCAAAAGCGGGACCACGGAAATATTCAAAGGTCCAAAAATGGTGGAAAGGAGGTATGGGTTGGCTTTGAATGGCGGAGAAAACACAAAAATCGGCAACCCAGTTTGCGTGCCGCGTGACCGCTGCCGTCCGATGGCGTCCGGTCGCATTTGTGGGAAATTTTACTAGTGCGTCGCCGATCCTCCTCCTCCATGGATGGCGCTTATGCGATGTCGTGGTTGGGAATAAATCCCAGTGAAACCGATCGGCCTAAAATGGAGTGAAACTTGACCCGATTGTCGGAGTTTCGGGTTTTGGGATTCCCTTCTCTTCGGGTTTTGGGGTTGGATCCTCACTTGGCACCAAAACTAGAAACATATAGAGCCTGCAAAGTTGTTTCAGATAAATTCAGTATCTTGAGCGATAAAATCTTTGTTGTTTGAACTTCTTTAGGACCATGCTTCTTATCGTAGAAGTTGGATTTTGACGTTCGACCGTGCAATGAACTCGTATCGGCGGGGCCTGCAGTAGTGTCTTAGTCAGCTTGAAATTTTCATCCTTGGAAAAAAGTCAGCAGCTCCATACTGTGGTTGGTCAAACTTGGTCAAACTTGATCAAACTTGCTAAAAACTTGTATTATTTGGTACGGGTCGTTACATTGGTCATTAACAAGTTTTTGACGCTGTTGTAGGGGACTGAAATAAGTCCTTAGTAGCAATGTCAGAAATTTAGCACACACACTAAACATATTTTGGTCCTTATACAAGTTTTTGGCGCTGTTGCTAGGGATTAAAATAAGTCCTTAGTAGTAGTGTCAAAAATTTGGCACACACACACTAAACATATTTTGATCCATACTCTTAGTAATCGGCTGATCCTTAAGGGTAAGTCTCCTTTGTCATGATTGTTGCCTTCTGCTTGCTTTGTTGTCCTTGAAACCTGGTGGAACATAATTATCTTTGGGGGAGTGCGGTGGTCTTGGACCCTATTGCATTCCACCACCATAAGAAAAGTTCTCATGGCTCCTCAAGGTTGGGGTATAGTGGGTTGGAAGGTTGTTGTTTAGCTTGAAGTTGTAGCTTCTATTCCCATTAACAAACGAGCTTCTTGACAGGGACCTTCACGAGCAAGTTAGGTCGTGTGGCACATTTCTACCGACACCTTCCCACCACATCCTACTTCATTCTGAGATGACCTCTTCTTTCTGTTATTCATCTTGTTCATGTGATTGTATTTGGCTTAACACAATTCTAATCTTATTAAAACAATTAACTCCACCTCTTAGCTGCTACTATATGAGCTTCAAATGGAACTCTGTAGTTGCTCTATCAGGTGATGGCTTTATAAACACTTTTTTTGGGTACCTACAGAGGTTTGGATCCACAGTTCCTTTCAAAGTGTAATTCATAGCATGGTAGAAGATGTCATGGTCTTCTCAATTCTATGCGTGGGACATCTCCTCAACATCTATTTGGATCCTTCCCAAGCAGTGAAAAATATTCATCCTCCTTCTGTTTAAAAGAAATGATCTCGTCTCCTCTCGAAGTTAGGCATGAGGAAAATCTTCTAGATAAAACTTCAGAACTCTTCATAGGTCAATCTACTTTATCATAAAGTAGCTCAAATTAACATTTGTTTGTTATCATGTAGAAATGATTATGAGATTTGATCCGCATATGGATTGACTCTATTGACTTCCTTCGTTGGTAATTCTCGAATGCTTGGTGCTCATTTGGATCTTCAGGATGCTTTGGTATTTGAAATATTATACCATAGCAATGTGAGGCGGGGCTTCAATTCAAAGTTGTTGGCCTCTATAGTTGGCTACCTTACTGCAGAGTATTCCTTTATGATAATTGGTCACCATAAGTCTTCCATTGTCCTCTGTCTCTACTGAGGTCTATAATTTACAACCAGTATAATGCGATTAGCTTCTCCTTGATTAACCACGTGGCCAGTGCTTCTTATTGCTTTTTTCTTTCTTGAGGTTTCTGATTGTCTTCTCTAGTTCAATGTCTAGTGGCAATAAATCAGCTCTAGTTCTCCTATGGATGTAATAATCATATGAAATTATAGCACACTAACATCAAATTAAGTTCACTAGATAGACTTTGATTATAATTAGTTTAGCAATAAAGAAAGACATGCATTGAATCCACTTCTTCATTTAAAACTAATTTTGTATTTTTCTAAAAAAATTTTGAATAAAAGATAAAAATGTCAAAATTAGCAATTTTCTTTTTGGTTGGAATATTGATCTTTCAAACTCTGCTAATCCCACATTACTTGAGTGCCAAAAACTTGTTAGATCGATTTATGAAACCCGAGTTTCGACCGCGACTACCAGGACTAGTTTCAATCGTGACAATGCAAAACTTGTTAAAAATGACCAAATATGTAATGGCTGAAGAAATTTTTTTTGTTGAATATAATACTATGTTTAAGAATTCAGTATGGTCTAAATCACTGCAAGTGCACAAGTCATACAAGTAATAAAATGGATTATTAGTCTAGATATAATTCTCACTTAGGGATTGATAGAAAATCTGAATCTAGTACCCTACTTTTCCCGAGATCATCACTATTTGAACCTCTAATTTGAAGATTGAATTATCACAAAATAAATTTGAATAGAAAGAATTTTTCAAATGTTCTTTAAAGGAAAAAAAAGAGTCTATCAAATGAAATGGAGATTTCATTGATACAGAATAAAGCTGGGAATGGACCGATTATTTTGATTATCCAATTTATAGTTCCCAAATATAGATAAGATTAAAGACATGAATCTTTAGTTTGTCTAAGAACAGAATAGTATAGCCTCGAAATACCTCTTGACACTACACATTTCACTATTTAGCATACCATATTCCTAAACCAGGTCAATGGGTCTAAGTAGCTACTTTTACGATTTGATCCTCTTTAAGATTTAGTTGTTTTTCCTAAACCAGTACTTCATAATAATTTCTTAGGACTGAAAACTGTTTGCCCATATAGACAGGGTAACACAAGCCTTTTCCAATGCAATTGGTGCCTCAGTCATCAATTCAAATAAAACAGTCTCTCTCATAGGTTAGAATCTTAGCTAACACGAGATCAAGATTATTATACCAAATTGAGAGGAAACCTCCAAGGATTAAACTGATACATCATCAAATGGTCATTAGTCCTCGGGAACACACTTCTGTTGTCACCTAAAAGGAAACATTGAAGTAAGAGGTTAGAACATCCTCTGTGATGCACCAGAGTTACACTTAGAGTACATTAGTTCCAAGGATATCAATGCAATTTACCCCCAAGTCACTGCTCTTGCTCTCAGGTAGTCTACCTCTGTGTCACTCAGAGGGATCTTAGAAATCAAAGCGTAGATATAGCTCTTTTTGGGTATAAAACATTGATATTCAAAACATCTCATTACAAGAGCAAGAGCAATACCAATTAGATCAATCCAGTTTTCATACCCAAAAACATCATTAATACTACAAGCAATCATCAAAACACCAAATTCCTTCCTAGAGGAGCTTATTCTTCATGCTTGGATCACAAATTACAATGACCCAGTTGATCAAACAAATTCATTGAAATTGTAATCAGTAGAATAAATGGATTTAAAAAAATCCAAATTCCACTCGAGTTCAGACAGAAATGAAACTCGATATACAATGATCTTAGCTCCACACTTCAGCTTAGATCAACCACTCTAAAAAAGAAAGAAAAATAAATCGAAAAAATAAAAAGAAAAGAAAATATATACAAGATCGACTTCATCTCCTCCCCAAAAGTTCAAAGCTGGCTAAAGGCTCACTCAAAGCTGCACACTATACCCTAGGAGCTTCTATTTATAGGCTGATCATTGATCCCACTGGCTTGAGGCGAGAAAGCACGGACTTGGCTTGAGTTTTGCCTAATTGTACCGAGATGTTGCGACATTGCTTGTTTGTGGTGTTGTGGCTCAACTTTTGGTGTTGTGACTCTTCATTTTGCATGTCCGTACAATGTCACAGCACTACGCCAATGTCGGTCCGCAACATTGCTCGTGCTCAGCCGTAGCTGATCATTGGGATTATAAATTGGTGTCTTTACTCTACAGCCCTTGTGCGATGTTGACTCTACTTGTGATGCCGTGACTTTGAATATTGATGTCGCGACTTTGCTTTGACATCGTGACTTTTGAATTATTGTTTCTAGTGTTGTAGCTTTGTTATGATGTCGATGTCGTGACATTGATTTGATGTCGATGTCGTGACATTGATTTGATGTCGCGACTTTGAACTTTTCTGTTCTGCTCACTTCAGCCGATGTCGCGGCATTTGATTCCAATGTCGCGACTTTGGTTTAATATTACTACATTCCTTAGCGAATGTCGTAACTCTGGTCACCCGATGTTGCGACTCACGATTTACCCGATCATCGCGACATTCTTCGCCATGATGTCCGCGACATTGCTTAACTAATGTTGCAACTCTGATATGATGTTGCGACATTCTTTACCCGATGGCGCGACACTACTCTTTTCACTTCTTTATGTATCTTTTCTTGCTGTTTTCTTTGCTTTTTCGTTATTTTCTTGCGAAACACAAATCTGGGTGAAAATTCTATAATTTTGCATTAAATTGAACTTTTAAGTCTCAAATATTCATGAAAAATGGACTTTAAAATAGATGAGTTTTATACTCATCACTAATCTCCTCCCCTTAAAATCATTCCTACCTCCTTTGTTTTTGCTCTTCCCACATCTTTTTTTTTTAATTTCATTGTCTTTTCTTTTTCCAAAATGATTCTCCCTCTCAAAACCTAGTATATCTTTTCTTTTCTTTTATTTTCCCTCTATTTTATCTCTTCTCCTTCTCCTTTCTCTCGGTCACGCCTCTACATTTCTTTTCCTTTCCTTTCCTCTTTTTCTACCGGTCGGCCCAGCCCCAAGGATCCCATCTTAGGTTAAAACAAACTATCCCTTTTATACCCCAAGACCAAGCTACTAAAGCCATCCTCACCTTCCACTTGGCCACTCTTAAGCCTACACTTGACTTCTAATAAGAGAATATTCTCTTAGGCCAAAAATGAGGAAAGACAAAAATACCCTCAATTGGGGAGTGCAAATATTCCCCTCTTTGATGGAGGTTAATGAGTGTAGCGAACACGACCAATGAAGTTAAACGAATGTGCGAAAAATGAGTGGAATGAGATGAACTCTATCAAAGAAAAAAAAAAAGGAGACCCCCATATGAGTGTCTATGAGGAACACCATCTCTTTGCTCATGACGAGGCTACAAAAGCTCGAAAGAAGTCAGAGAAATGGTCAAGCCACTAAATTCGCAATGTGAGTCTAAACTCCCTCAAATGGTCCCCAAAAGTGGAATTAGAGAGCAGATATCAAGGTCATGTACTACTTGGACCACTAGGGGTATAAAACAACATACATGCCTGAGGAAAACTACACTCACTAAATAGGCGCTAAGGTGCAAGACAAGACTACTACTCGAAACTCAAGGCAAGCTCCATATAGAAAGAAACTCAAAGAAGCCCAAAGTTCTCCAAAAGCTCTATTACCAAGAGAGGAATAAATGTGAATAGAAGGACTAACTCACCTGATAATATATATATATATATATATATATATACTATATATATATATAATGATGCAAAGACAAAATGAAGTCATGTGAAACGATATCTCTAAACAGAGTAGAAGCGAGAGGAAATGTCATTGACACACCCCACCTTTCGCGTGGGCGTGCGGCGCCCTTCCTGAAATCGACCATTACCTCTAACGACTGAAATCCTGTGAAGCGAAAGCGTATTGCTTTAGCAAACCTCCTATAAAAATTTTCTTTTATTTTATAACTTAGGATTGTTAAAATCTTAGCGGAAAAACCGGCTGACATGGCCCAATTGCACATAGTCTAAATTCCAAATCCTGTATACATCAAATTTACACTATATTCAAAATATGGCAACCAACATACCAACACATTCCCATCATACTAAACTATGTACATACATATGTTCCATGTACAAATTCCAAGTATGTTCTTACAAAATATTATTATGCCTGACCTTAGCGATGTGGACCAATCCTATTGTGCTCAGCGTCTTGTACATGCACGGAAAATAGTTTTAAAATACAAAATAATGACTAAAACGAGCTCGGTGAGTGTATCTTTTATAAAGTTTTCTTTTCGGAAAACATCTTAAAAATGTAAAACTCTCTTTACAATTATTTTCGAAGCTTTTCTTTGCTTTGCTTGCTTTAAAGTTTTCAAAACTTTTCTTTGTACTTGCTTTATTTTGCTTTTCTTTAAAAACACTTAAAACTCTTATTTCTTGCTTGCTTAAAGTTTATAAAACTTCTCATACCTCTTTTCTTGCTTTATCTTGTTTGAAAGTCTCTTAAAACCTTTCACAAACCTTTGCTTTAAAGTTTCTCAAACTTTTTCATAAAAATGCAGGCTCAACCACATGCTTTGAAAATAAAACCCGGGAGCTTGGCTCAACCGGTCGTTTGAAATCTAAGCGGGAGCTTGGCTCGGCCGTTTGCTAAAACTCTCCGGAAGCCTTGGCGGCCAAGGGGAACCAATGGTTGATTTTTTCAAAACAGCGTATCATGCTTATAAAACATCAACGATAGGCTGATTTTTGCTTATCATGCCTGGTGAACACGGGAACCTATGCTGCCATGCGGTGGGGACCTTTGTCCGCGTCACCTTTTTCATTTTCCGGTGAATATGAGTGGAATTGACCTCGTGTCGCCATCACCATACTTAGTTAGAGCTCATAACCTTATATACCTATACGTTACCACAGTCTCCTTTAAATACTGATGTATGTCCTAAGTTTGCCGACCAGGCAAAACTACAATGCATGTATGAAATCCTAACACCACCGTTACGCGTACGGGATACCTCTGACCGGTTGCTTGCTTAAAACTAGGGAAGGCCTTGTTTTCACAACCTTTCATTGCTTGCTTGCTTGCTCTTTGTAAAATGGTTTTACACTTTGAAACCATTTGCTTGCCCCAGCGAAAAATGGTTTAATTATTCAAAACCATTTGCTTAGTTGCTTGCTTGCTTCAAAAATGGTTTAAATTTTCAAAAACCATTTACTTGCCTTGCTTAATTATGGTTTACAATTTAAAACCAATGCTTGCTTTTCAAAAAAATGGTTTAACAAACCATTTGCTTACTTTATCTCATTGCTTCTCGAAATGGTTTGCATTCAAAACCATGAAATACCAGTGTAAAGAAATTTGTAATAATAATAATAATAATACTGCAGTATTTGGAAAAATGAGTTTAGAACACTCACATCTTTGCTTGTAGCAGACACCGTTCCACACTTATCCCGCCTTTACTTTTAACCTGCACTCGAGCGAATGCGGCGACAATTTGTCGCGCCAGCAACGTACTTCTAGACTTAGTCACACTCTTCATACTCTTTTAAAGCTAAGGTGCTAAGGGTTCTATTCCAACGGAATTACCCAATTCGAACACGAAACTCAAGTTCGTTGAAACAACCGGACTACTCTATGTCAAAGCTGATGCAGGAATTTTTCTTGCATGGCCCACTTGATGAATTTTTGGGCCATAGGATAAATTAGACGATTCATACTTCTTACGTTTGTTCTCCTTGAAGTCTATTTTATGTAGCCACTTGAATCACTCAAATCGGATAAGAAATGAGGAAGTTATGGCCGAAATACGAAAACTGGTCGAAACAGGAAAACCAGAACAAGTCCTACCGGTAGGACTTAACTTCTACCGGTAGGACTTGGCCAAAAATGACCAAAATCAAAGTTCTACCGGTAGGACTTCCTATTAATACCCGGTGAGATTTTGAAATGCTGATTTTGTTATTTCTCACTTTTAGTGCCAATTCCTCCATATACTTCTATAATTCATAATACCTCAAAAACTAACTTGGAAATCATCTAAAAACAACTCCACAACATGTGAATTGGTGTTTGGAAACTCAAAACCCAAAACCTTAGGTGAAAAATCCAAGAACACTACCTAAGGTCCACCAATTCTTTTTTAAACATCTTGCCAATTTGATGATTCCAAGTTTTCTTTTACATCAATTAGGGTTTTACTCATAACCCCAACGATCAAAAAGCTTGTAATGACCTTGCATAAAACCTAGATCAAGAACTAATCTCCATACGACCCTAGAAATTTAATACACTTGATTCTAAGACAAAGGCATACCTTAATCTTTGGACCTCTCCCTCTTCCTTCTTCTTTCATTCCTCTCTTCCTCTTGCTCTTGGTTCTCTTCTCCTCTTACCAAATCGTGAAATATTTCTTTGGAGACGAAATGACACTTTAGTTTTAAATTCTCTTTTGTTAAATTAACTTTCCATTAATTGCAAATAACCCTCATCTTTTAATTATTGCAATTATGCTTATTCCAATTTCACTGGCCCCATCTCTACACCTTAATTTGATTTTTTCATATTCTTTTTTGCTAAATGACCATTGTACCCTTGGTTTAATACCCTGAATCCGGGACATATATTTCTCATTTCATATTTTAGTCTCCAAAATATTTCGAGTGTGACATAATTTACTCTTATACACCCCTACGGTGTCGTATCTTTGTACAGACTCTCTCGGACGGGGTGTTACAAATCCTCCCTCGCCAGGGAATATTTAGTGCAAAATGAAACTAAGCCAAAAAAAGGAAAGGAAACATACCTCATCCGGAGAATAAGTGAGGGGTGCGTGGCGCATCTGGGCCTCACGGCTCCAGTAGCCTCCCTCTCATGATTCTTCCATGGAGCTTTAACTAATGGAATCACTTTTAGCCTGACACTGTTCCTTACGATCTACAATGCGCACAGTGTCCTCATAAGTCAAGAATTCTCCCTTTCTGCACTCTTGGTTGCTCTGATACATGTGAAGGATCAGGATATATTTCCTCGACATTGATACATGGAAAGTATCATGAATCCTTGACAATACGGGGGTAACTTCAATTTGTAAGCTACGCCCACTTTGCTCACGATCTCATAAGGTCAATATACATAGGACCCCTAAAGCTTGCCTCGTTTCCCAAATCTCAACACACCTTTCCAAGGTGGAAATCTTCCAGGCTTTATCACCTATTTCAGTTTGCCGTCTCTCTGACGGTTGTCCGCATAGCTTTAATACATCTCTTGCTATCTTTAAGTTATCCTGCGAACAACTTTCACTTTCTCACGAGTGATCTATATGGTCGAGGCCTACTAGTCTTCTCTTCAACCTCATCCCGGCCTGCGGAGTCTATTTCACGACATACAGCGCCTCGAATGGAGGCCATATCTGCATAAACCAGTGCAGCTATTGTTGTAGCGAACTCCATTAGTGCCAAATTGAGTATCCCAACTTCCTTGAATTCCATTACACAAGCTCTCGGCTTTATCCTCTAACGTCCCGAATAGTCACCTCATTTGTCCATAAATGCGAGGATGAAATCTTTGTGCTAAAATGTAGGCGAGTACCTAGCATTGCTTGTAAACTAGGCAAACCTAGATGTGAACCCGGGGTCTCGATCGACACTATGCGACCTTTGAACCCATGAAGTCTTACTATCTCATCCACATAACAGCCAGCTTTCAAAGAATCTTCAACATTAGTGGTAGGAAATGAAGCCAGGACTTTGTCAATCGATCTACTATCACCATATTGCATCATGTTGCCTCTGAGTCAGTGGAAGACACATCCACAAAATCCATAGTAATCTTTTTCCCATTTCCACCTTTGGAATGAGAATCGCGTATCTTCCAGCGGGCCTCGATGCTCTGCCTTCTTTGGCCGAGGTTAGGCACACAAGCGAAACTCGCTATCTCTTTCTTCATCCCCATTCCAGCGAGTAATATTCTCAAGGTTGTACATCTTAGTACTACTGGATGCATATCTGTGAGATGAATGTTAACTACATGATGTCTTTCTTGATTCGCCGCCTCTGCACACATTCTCTGACCTTTCACTATCATGCCACATCATCCTGATTTGGAAACTCTGCTTTCTTTCCCTTTTCTATCTCTTCTTTAGAAGCAATCATCATGGATCTGTGGTACATACTGCTAGAATCCCCGGTCCACACTCAGGGTGATGTAACATGAAATGTGGCTATGAGGCTCGAATCCTCAGCCTCCAATATCACCAGTAAAGCTCTCGGATCTACCCAATAGTGGAAGATAACTTTGATCTCATGTGAGACAAGAACTCTCTGGTGCCTGCTGAGGCATCTGCTCTGACAGTAGCTTTTCTGGATGGTGCTCATTCGTCTGATTGTAGTCCTTAATCTGACTCAAGCCATCTTCTTTGCCTCGGGTTTAACTCACTGGGTGAAAATAATTTTTGCTTTTCTTTTTCTTGAGACTTTATGATCTGTAAAGATCTGCAGAACACCATATAAATAATGTCTCCATATTTCGATTGCAAACATTCTTTATGACTCTAAGTCGTGTGTCGAGTGTCTCCTCATGCTTCTTTAGGTACAATACAGAGGCATGTGCAATCACTATGTTTGCATTAAAACACAACCAAGGCCTTTACTTTGGAAGCATCACTATAAACCACAATCCATCTCTTCCATTGGGTAAAAATTTGCATTGGGTGAAGAATCAATCTATCTTTCGACTCCTCGAAACTACGTTGTGACTTCTGATCATACTTAACGTCTTTTCTTGTCGGCTTGGCGTGGTGAAGTTTGCTATCACGAAACTCAGCAAACTTCTGTAATACCGCTAAACCAAGGAAGCGACTCTCGACACATTCTTTGGTGGTTTCAATTTTACCCTTTGCTTCTATTTTATGGGGATCACCTCACCCCTCTGCTGAAATTACATGACCCGAGAATGCCACCTTGTCGAGCGAGCGACACTTGCTCAGCGGCATATAACATCTCCCTTAGGGTACGTAATACAATCCTCGGGTGCTCAGATGTTCCTCGAACTACTGAATACTAAGATATCATCAATAAAAATTATAATGAACATATCCAAATACAATTTGGAATACTCGGTTCATCAAATCCATAGCCTTCTTTGAGGGTGGTCGAAACAGGTGGCATCACGAAAACTCTTAATGCGTAGCGTGTCACGAATGTTGTCTTAGGTACATCCTCTCTGAACTCTCAGCCCAGTGATACCCGACCTCCAAAGTCTATCTTGGGTATACTTTCGAGATCCTTGGAGTTGATCAAATAACTCATCAATTCTAGGGAGTGGATGCGATTGCGGATGGTAACTGTTGTTGCCTGTAATCTATACCTGACCGCAAACTCCAAATCTTTCTTTCACGAAGAGAAGTGGAGCTCCCCATGGGGATATGCTCGGTCTAATAAATCCCCTTGCTCAACAATTCTTCTGGCCCCGGGCTTTAAGCTCCCGCCACTTTCTGCGGGAGCCATCCTATGGGAGAGAATGGAAATGGGCTGCGATCCTGGAGATCAAATCAATGGTGAACTCAACTGCTCTTTCGGAGGTAATCATGATATCATCAGAACACATCTGGGAACTCTCTAATATTTGAAAATCTCATCCAATATAGTCCTCCTTCCTATCTCCCACCACGCAAACAAATAACTACAATGACCTTTGTAGCTGTTTTCTGCTGTCTGGCCCCGGAGATCATCTGAAAGATAACTCTCTACGTAATCCCCTGAACTTTACCTCCAATTTCCACAGCACATTCGGCATATTTTATAACAATATTGTGGCTCTATGTGAGATAGCCAATCCATACCAAGAACCACATCAAAGTCCCTCATATCTAAAGCTATAAGATCTGTTGGGAACTCACGTCCCCCTGTCGAACTCTCTTATCTCACATTGCTGCGTGCAGCGGTAATGGATCTCTCGGCTGGAAGGGAAACTCTCATACGACCCTCTAATGGTTGGGTCTCTATCACGGACACGATCTAGAATGGCCCAGTGCAAATGAATCACGTGGCTCTGGGTCTACTAAGGTATATGCATCATGCTCCAAGAATAGAAATAATACCAGTGACCACGTCGGGGCTGCCTCACGCATCTTCTTGAGTCCTGACCATATACTACGGCTGAGTGCGGGGCTTTATGCAGTATCCAGGGAGCCTTGCCTCTACCTCTTCCCGGCCACCTCTACTGGGTGTGTTGGCCCTGCAGGAAGCCTCTCTGGAGTCAACTTTTGTGTGCTCATCTCTGAGTGCTGGGGTAGCTAGGCGGCCAGCGATGTCTCAGCGTGTCGGATGAGACCTCCTAATAAAATGGCCTTCTTGGCCATAGTGGAAGCCTACGTCTTGAATCTCATGCACTCCCATGGTGTAAACCGAGCACATATGACAAGCGGGAGGAATACTGCAGGTGCCACGCTGATCGGGGCCTCGATCCACGACTAGAGATAGCTCCTCGACACCGCACCTCGGCCTGCATAATACTCTGCTCTTGCTTTTCTTTCTCTTTGTCTTGCATCACGAGCTTTGTTGGGACGTGCACAGTCCTCCTCTTACTCTTACTTTCACTATACGATACATGGGTACGTAGTGCTTTGCCTTTCGCTCTCGGAAGCGGCCTCAACTAAGTCCCCAATCTATTGGGACCTATTGATAAATGCACTACGATCAGGTCTTTGTAGTCTGATAAAACCTCTTGCATTTCGGGTTCATGCAGCGAATGTGGGAATAATCCATGATTTAGAAATTTCTGTACTTTCGGATCTTTTGACATGTTCTTCTGTTCTGGCAGAAGACTCCTCAATTTTTGAATCCTTATGACTCTGAGGAAAGAATCGGTCAGTGAATTCTTGTTGAAATTGGTCCCATGCTATACCATCAGGATACCTCCTCTCTACGGCATCCCACCAATCTTTAGCCCTGTCTTCCATGAGAAAACTGGAAAACAAAACTCTTTGCTCATGATGCGGCCTGCTCCGCCGTCTTATTTGCGATCTAGCCACGCGGCGCCTGGATCCTCTTTGCGCGATCATATGGCTTGGCGCCCGATTCTTGTACTCTCTCACATTGACCTCCCGGTTCTTGCATAACCTCTCTAGGTGGTGGTGGAGGTTCGCGGCTAACTGTCGAATTCGCTATTGCTACTATACGTGCAATCATGCCACACTTGCTCTACCGTAAACAATCCTGGCACTTGAGCTCCTTCTGGTGGCGCGGATGGTCAGGCGACACTTATGGTGATTCATAGATCTTATTAGTGGAACCTACTAATTATGATCCTCTCCGTCTTCTTGAGGGCCTTTCGAAAGCTATGGAACTACTCTCCTAGGGCGACCTCGTCCTCTTTACGTATAGTGTAAATTCCAAAAATATAAATTGTTTAATACTTTGAATCACTTGATATGTATGTACTCTAAGTTGGAACATGCTTGGTTGCCATAGCATGTTCGATGCCACGTTCTGCGTGGTGTCAGTTTTCCTCAGTCCTAGGTTATTATATACAACTGCTTTCGATACCACCTGACACACCCCACACCCTTAGGCGGGTGATCATGACCGCCTAAATCTGACCATTACCTACAGCATTCTAGAAATCCTGTAGGCGAAGCCGTATTGCCCCTTAAACCTCCTATAAAATTTTCTTTTTATTTATAACTTAGGATTTGGTAAAATCTTAGCAGCGGAAAAACTTCGGCAGCATGGCGACTGCACATAGTCTAAATTCAAATCTTGTATACATCCAATTTACACTATATCCAAAATATGGCAACTTGATATACCATCACATTCCCATCACACTAAACTATGTACATACATATATTTCCACATATACAAATTCAAAGTATGTTCTTACAAAATATTATTAATACAGCACTTAAGGCGATGTCGGGACCAATCCTGTGTGCTCCAGTCTTGCGTGCATTGCACAGCGAAAAATAGTTTTAAAATACAAAATAATGAGCTAAACGAGCTCAGTGAGTGTATGTTTTTATAAAAGGTTTTTCTTTTCCGGAAAACATCTTAAAAATGTAAAACTCTCTTTTACAATTATTTTCCAGAAGCTTTTCTTTGCTTTGCTTGCTTTAAAAGTTTTCAAAACTTTTCTTTGCTTGCTTGCTTTATTTTGCTTTTCTTTAAAAGCTTGTAAAACTCTTATTTCTTGCTTGCTTAGAAGTTTATAAAACTACTCATACTTTTCTTTTCTTGCTTGCTTTATCTTGTTTGAAAAGTCTCTTAAACCTTACAAACCTTTGCTTTAAAAAGTTTCTCAAACTTTTCATAAAAATGGAGCTTGAGCTCAACCACATGCTTTGAAAATAAAACCCACGGGGCCAGGCTCCAGCCGTCGTTTTAGAAATCTAAACGGGAGCTTGGCTCAACCGTTTGCTTTAAAACTCTCGGAAGCCTTGGCGACCGGGAACCAATGGTTGATTTTTCAAAACAGCATATCATGCTTATAAAACATCAACCAATGGAGGCCTATTTTTGCTTATCATGCCCTGATGAACAGGAACTGCTCACCGTGGGTGGAAAGGACCTTGTCGCGTCACCTTTTTCATTTCCGGTGAATATGGTGGAATTGACCTCGTGTCGCCATCACCATACTTAGTTAGGCTCATAACCTTTATATGCCCTATACGTGTACGGTCTCCTTTAAATGCATGATGTATGTCCTAAGTTTGTAGGCCAGACAAAACTACAATGCATGTATGTATGAAATCCTAACACCACCCGTGCGTGCGGGATACTCGACAGTTTTGCTTACTTAAAACTAGGGAAGGCCTTGTTTTCACAACCTTTCGTGCTTGCCTTGCTTGCTCTTTATGCAAAATGGTTTTACACTTTGAAACCATTTGCTTGCTTCTTGCTTGAAAAATGGTTTAATTATTCAAAACCATTTGCTTGAATTTGTTTCCTTTGGCACAAATAGTTTAACTTTTCAAAACCATTTGCCCTTGCTTGCTTAATTATGGTTTACAATTTAAAACCAATGCCCCTTTTCAAAATGGTTTAACTCAAAACCATTTAGCACTTTATCTCATTGCTTGCTTCTCGAAAATGGTTTGCATTCAAAACCATGAAATACCGATGTAAAGAAATTTGTAATATGTAATAATACACTGGTATTTTTGGAAAATGAGTTTAGAACACTCACATCTTTGCTTGCTTAACTTGAGCACCGTTCCACACTTATCCCGCCTTTACGCAACCTACACTCAAGCGAATCTGATTTAATCGCATAGCAACATACTTCCTAGACTTAGTCACACTCTTGTACTCTTTTAAAGCTAAGGTGCTAAGGGTTCTATTCAACTGAATTACCCAATTCAAACACCGAAGAGCTCAAATTCGTTCGAAACAACCGGACTACTCTATGTCCAGCTGATGCAGAATTTTTCTTGCACATGGCCCCACTTTGAGTGAATTTTTGGGCCACTTAGGATAGAATTAGACAATTCATACTTCTTACGTTTGGAAATTTCTCTGTGAAGTCTATTTTTATGTAGCCACTTGAATCCCACTCAAATCGGATAGAAATGAGAGTTATGGCCGGAAATCTGGCCCAATTCGAAAACGGGAAAACCAGAACAAGTCCTACCGGTAGGACTTAACTTCTATCGGTAGGACTTGGCCAAAAATGACCAGAATCAAAGTTCTACCGGTAGGACTTCCTATTGTGCCACGGTGAGTTACCGAAATGCCCAGTTTTGTTATTTCTCCCACTTTTGATGTAATTCATATAACTTCTATAATTCATAATACCTCAAAAACTAACTTGGAAATCATCTAAAAACAACTCACAACATGTGAATTATTGTTTGGAAACTCAAAACAAAACCTTAGGTGAAAAATCAGAACACACCTAAGGTCACAATTCTTTAAACATCGTATAATTTGGTGATTCCAAGTTTCTTTATCAATTGGGGTTTCTTTCATAACCCCAGCTTGATCAAAGCTTGTGCGACCTTTACACAAAACCTAGATCGGAGAACTACTAATCTCCATGCGAAGCCCTAGAAATTTAATACACTTGATTCTAAGACAAGGCATGCCTTAATCTTTGGACCTCTCCTCTTCCTTCTTCTTCCTTCTCTCTTCCTCTTGCTCTTGGTTTCTCTTCTCCTCTCCTGCAAATCATTGAAGCCCAACTGGAGACCAAAATGACACTTTGGTTTTAAATTCTCCTTTTGTTAAATTAACTTTCCATTAATTGCAAATAACCCTCATCTTTTAATTATTGCAATTGTAACTTATTCAATTTCACTATGGCCCCATCTACACCTTAAATTTTGATTTTCATATTCTTTTTGCTAAATGACCATTGTACCCTTGGTTTAATGTCCACACCAATCAGGGTTATAATTTCATTTCATATTTTAGTCTCCAAAATATTTCAGTGTGACACTTGGTACTCTTATACACCCCTACAGTGTCATGTACTGTAGACTCTCTCGGGACGGGGTGTTACAGTCATGGTCGTAATGATTGGAATGGTGAAGTAAAACCTAATCCAAAATGGTATGAACAGCTCAGGGCTATGGATGAGATGAACAGTTCAAGTTATGGATGATATGAGCAGCCTAGGGTTGTGGATGCGATGAACAGCTCGGGGCTGTGGATGCGATGAACAATTCTATGCTATGGATGCGAGGAACATCTCGGGTTTGTGGATGTGATGGTGCTTCGAGGGCGTGGATGAGATGAACAACTTCGAGGGCATGGATGCGATCGCATTTCGGGGCTGGATGAATGAAACGACTGAGGCTATGGGTAAAATGAACCTTCCGGGGTTGTGGATGCTTGATAGATAGCTGAGTTGTGGATCGAACAACTTCAGGAAGAGAGAGAGGAGATGAGCGATACGGGGCTATGGATGCGATGAACAGCTCGAGGCTGTGGATGTGATGAACAACTCGGGGTTGTAACGAAAATGAAATACTTGATGATGCAGGCATTGTACGCCTAAAGAAGATCGTAAATATGGGGATGCCTTAAAATGAAGATCGACTCTCTAAAAGAGGATCTAAGATAATCTATAGAGAAGGAGAAATGCTCCTGATAAACTAGAATAAAGGAAATAAATGATCTAATGAAATATAAAATGAGATGATATAAAACTCGAAACTAAACATGATGAACAACTTAGGGTTGTGGATGCAATGAACAGCTCAAGGCTGTGGATGGAATGAACAGCTCAGGGTTGTGATGAAAATGAAATATTCGATGATGCGGGCACTATACTCCCAAAGAATCGTAAATAGAGGGATGGCCTAAAATGAAAATCGACTCTCTGAAAGAGGATCTAAGATAATCTTTCAAGAAGCAGGGATGCTCCTAATAAACTAGAATAAAGGAAATAAATGATCAAATGAAAGCTAAAACGAGAGGATATAAAACTCCAAACTAAACGTGAATAGCTCTAGGCTGCAGATGCAATGAACATCTTAGAGCTGTGATGAAAATGAAATACTCGATGATTAGGGCATTGTATGCCCAAAGAAGATCGTAAATAGGGGGATGCCCTACAATGAAAATCGACTCTATGAAAGTGGATCTAAGACAATCTTTGAAGGAGGAATGCTCCTGATAAACTAGAATAAAGGAAGCAATGATCCAAATGAAGCTAAAGCAGAGGATATAAAACTGAGAAGCTAAACATAATAGGTATCTTTAAATTTATGGATTGAAGCAGTATTAGAAAATGAAATACTTGATGATGTAGGCACTATCGCTTAAAGCAGATCGTAAATGAGGATGCTAAATGAAAATCATTTATCGAAGAAGTCTAGAGCCGATCTCTCTAAAGAAGGAGGGATGATCCTAATAAACTAGAATAAAGGATTTAAATGATTTAATGAAAAATAAAACGAGATGATATAAAGCTCGAAACTAAACATGATGAACAACTGGGTACATGGATGCAATAGATAGCTGTTGTGATGAAAATAAAATACACGATGATGTGGACACCATACGCCCAAAGAAGATCTTAAATAAGGGGGATGCCCTAAAATGAAGATTGACTCTCTAAAAGAGGATCTAAGATAATCTCTGAAGAAGGAGGGATGCTCTTGATAAACTAGAATAAAGAAAATAAATGATCGAATGAAAACTAAAACGAGAGGATATAAAACTCGAAATTAAACATGATGAATAGCTCTAGGCAACGGATGCAATAAACAGCTTAGAGCTGTGATGAAAATGAAATACTCGATGATGTGGGTACTGTACGTCTAAAGAAGATCGTAAATAGGGGGATGCCCTAAAATGAAAATTGACTCTCCGAAAGAGGATCTAAGACAATCTTTGAAGGAGGGATGCTCCTGATAAACTAGAATAAAGGAAATAAATGATCAAATGAAAGCTAAAACGAGAGGATATAAAACTTGAAACTAAACATATGATGAAAAGTTAAGGGCTGTGATGAAAATGAAATACTCGATGATGATGGCACTGTACGCCTAAAGTAGATCGTAAATAGGGGGATGCTCTAAAATGAAAATCGACTATCTGAAAGAGGATATAAGACAATCTCTAAAGAAGGAGGGATGGTCCTGATAAATTAGAATAAATGAAGGAAATGATTTAATGAAAAACAAAACGAGATGATATAAAGCTCGAAACTAAACATGATGAATAGTTTAGGGCTGTGGATGCAATAAACAGCTCAGAGCTGTGATGAAAATAAAATACTCGATGATGCGAACACCGTACGCCCAAAGATGATTGTAAATAGGGGGATGCCCTAAAATGAAGACTGACTCTCTAAAAGAGGATCTAAGATAATCTCTAAAGAAGGAGGGATGCTCCTAATAAACTAAAATAAAGGAAATAAATGATCAAATGAAAGCTAAATGAGGATATAAAACTCGAAACTAAACATGATGAACAACTCTAGGTTGTGTATGTAATGAACAACTCAAGGCTATGATGAAAATGAAATACTCAATGATGCGGGCACTGTATGCCCAAAGAAGATCGTAAATAGGGGAATGCCCTAAAATGATGATTGACTCTGCGAAGAGATCTAAGATAATCTCTGAAGAAGAGAGGATTCTCTTGATAAACTAGAATAAAGGAAATAAATGATCAAATGAAAGCTAAAATGAGAGTTATAAAAATCGAAACTAAACATGATAGACAACTCACGAGCTATGGATGCAATGAATAGCTTAAGGATGTGATGAAAATGGCTCTTTCGATGATCACGGGCACTTTACGCCCAAAGAAGATCGTATATAGGGGGATGCCCTAAAATGAAGATTGACTCTCTAAAGAGGATCTAAAATAATCTCTAAAGAATTAGGGTTCCATATGATAAACTGATTTAGAAGAAAATAAGCGAATAACCTAACTAAAACTAAGGAAAGAACATCTAAGAAAAACAAACTAAACATGTAAGATATGATGAAACTGAAATACTAAAAGATGGGGCACTATACGCCTAAAGCAGGATAGCTAATAGGGGGATGCCCTAAAATGAAGATGAACTCTCTAAACAAGGATCTAAGATGGTCTAAGGAGAATGAAGGATGCTCTTGAATGATCGATCGAATGAAAATATCTATGGCTAGAAACACCTAAAATCAAACCAAGACAAAAGAGAGTGTTATAGAACCTAAAGCAACCAAAGAAGACTATATGAAAGCGATGACTTTGAATGAACTCACTAAAAAAGGGAATGCCCTTGTAGAAAAGCTCTGTAAGAAGAAAAATCTAAGCGATGACTCACAAAAGCCAATGAACAAATCTAACATCCAAGAAGTAAATCAAAATAGTCAATAACCTTTAGAAAGGGGTATGCCCTAGTACAATAACTCATAAGTAACAACAAATGGATCAAGCAACCATGAAATCAATATAAGATATGGCAATCATGATGAAGAAGGGGGGGTGTGGTGGTTGGGGTATGCCCTAGTGTTGAATGATGATTAAGCACACTGTCAAATCTATCTAACTCTATACTAGTCCGAAGCTACAGTAAATATCGATCCTCGAGTAATGTCGAGAATTGCATCACTAACGATAGTACCTCATAGCAAAATCCAAAAAAAAAAAAAAAAACCAAAAACCCCCAATACTGGAAAGTCGCTGTATCAATCAATTCTCTATTGGAAAGCAAGACATGTATCAAAACTCTGTTTAACTCAAATTTATGACCACCGCCCTTACATATGAATGCGCTACTGAAAATAGTGAGATGTTGATCAAGTGCTCCACAATAGAATGACATCAACCTCATAATATGTAGAAATATCTCTATGCTACTCAAAAAGGTATAGTAGTAAGAAAATATCATCGAATCCTGCATACTACTAATGACACCAAATCGTCGATCAACTGAATGGCTCAAAACACATATCCAAGGACAGTAGTAATCTCTAACACCTCTGACTCGACAATAATATGCTCGGTGTTCATAATAAACTAACAAAGATACAACCAAAACATCAAGGGACTCAGTGATCTTGAGGGTGGAATCATGTCTCCAGTGAAAATCGACTAAATCTCATAAATCTAAAAATCTAAACTATGACGAAATAAGCCCCAACATGTAAAATCAACATATGCCTTAGACGTAAACCACCAAGTAATCATCATGAGGAATCTACTAACATCTCGAAGAAAATACAATATATCGATCTCATACGAATAATCCAATGGATAAAGAGTTAGAAGATCTAAAGAACAGAAGTAGGTCTCGATGCAACTCAATCAAATTTGATAATCTCAAAATAGGATGATATACCCCCGATATGGTCTCTGAGCCGCGGGGACTATCCGTACTTTGCAACAATCATCAATATATCTCAAGGGGTAATCCACCTAATTCAAGAGGATAAATAATCATCTCAAGTACCCTCACTGGAACTTTCCATGTATCTGTGTCTACCACGAATTTGGAGTGTGCAATAGTCAAACTGATCCCCCTCAGCAATGTGCTACCAAGGGAATCATGATAGCAAAACTATCACCAAACTCAAAAGGATGCTCTGCCCCAAACTGATGATATATTAAATAAGTCCAATAAGACTATCGGGTTAATAAAAACAATCACCCTCAAAGGAACTACACCACTAAGGACTAGTCTCGATCCAAAGAAAATGGGATATGCCCCAGTATAACAACTGATGTGTAGCCTCAAATATCTTTGTAGAGAATCCATAAGTAATCATGCGATGTAGCACCATTGAAAGTATGGAAGAAAAAAAAAAGCTCCCCCAAGGTAAACTATACCATAAATAAAGAGAGATCGTGTCGAATGAAACATAGTAACAGTACTTGAATCGATGGCCATCATCAGCGAAATGACCATGTGGGCTATCAAAAGTCTACAACCTCTACTAATGGAACATATCTAAAATTTGGTATACCTCAAAGTGAAGGTTGAACAACATCAACTGATCATGGAATCAACTTAATAGTGCGCATCTGCAGCGAGATCAACCTCAGGTATCAGACGCATCTTAGAAGAAGGATCGAGTGACACCGTATATCCTTTGGATCTCGAGGAACCGACCCAGTAGAGGCGATGAAGATAACATCTTATCTCGCCTTGGCCTCGGGGTGAGTCTTATGATACGATCGTAATGTAGGCTCAAGATAAAAGGTAATAGAATCAAAAGGAAAACTAGGCTCTTGATGATCAAATCCTGCCCTCATGTATAATATATAATATCAAGATCTCATAAGCCATGAGCTTTAAAATGTCCTAATGTAGAACTATCAGTAGGAAATCGAGAAACAACATGAATGTGTCAGCAATGATAGTGGATCAAGGAATGGTATAGGCTGATCAACGTGATATATATGGGTGGTGGGGATGATGTATCTCACATGGAAATGTGGATCAATGGAAATAACGATGATGTAGGCTAATATGGATGTGATAAAAAGATGAAAAGCAATAAGATCAAAAGAAAATAAAACTAAGGAGCAATAATCTCAAATCAAAATATAGAGAATGGTCAAATCATTAATGGATGGGATGATGTAAAGAGACAATAACCTAAAGTCCAAAGGAGAAAGTCAGCTATCTCTCGCTCACCAAATATGTACAAAATAGACCTAAAAAGGATATGAGGGCAAGAAGGTCACATCGCGAACTCTCAAGATCAAATAATACTCAAGAACAACCATCTCTATGCTCCAATACATATCCAGTGAAACATATTATATACGTGTGACTTTTTCTTTTTTTATATTTTCTTTTTGTTTTGTTTTGTTTTTTTCTTCATGTACATAGATAGGTATACTTTAAAAAATGATGTACAAAGAAGCTATTTATGATAGAAAACCTCTCAACTAGGATCTCTAGATTTACTATCTATAAGATGAGAATGGAGGAAATGGTATGACAAAATTTCCACTAAAAGCTTAATGAAATGTGAAAGATCATCACTCAAGATAGGTTAAGAACATGAAATCAAAAGGATAAAGTGAAGAATATAAAACAATGAGGTATGATAGAGGATGATATTGATATGACCACATAGTAGTGAAAAAGGTGGGTCAATAAGTCCATGGCTCATGAAACTCTTGAAAACAACACATGTACACTTTGGTAGTCCTATCGGTGTAAGAAAGCAGAAAACTAGGCTATAAGAAATGAAGAGCCATAATGCTCATACGAGGCTCAAGGGGATAACAACGATCTAAATGTTAGCAAAGGGTGATAAGGTAGGAGCCTAACCAGAATGATGGCCACCCATCCACGCAGCCATGATCTCAAATGTCATACTTCCTCATGATCCCCATGGGAAGGTCACAGAAGTAATGAACCCCGGTAAATTGTCTTTGCCTCCTCTACTAGGTCACTCTCCAATGATGTATAAAGTCTACTCTAAATGGTTTGAACATCTCTCTACTATGAGCAGTAATATTCGGTATATGGGATACATAATGGAGAAATGCTTACCTCATGAGTCAAACAAAATACTCAAATGCTCAATCCATACATGAAAAAAAAAAAGTAGCTTTTATAACCCAAATAAGAGGATAATCCCAACAATACATCAAAAGAAGATGATGGGCCCACAAGATTGGACTCTACCACAGTATGGCTAATAGTACTTAGAACTACATCCTTTGATGGAAAAAAATCTCATGGCTGAAGCAAAAAAAGAAAGCTGAAGCCCTACAGGCCATGAAGGAAGCAAACCCAGTATATCAGATGATCTCACAGCTAAAATGTGATGACTATCACGATTGTCACATGATACATCTATCATATGAGGGCCTAGACTAAAAATGGCTTCATCTCCATCGCGTCTCCAATCTAAATAAACTAACATACCTGAAGATTTCTCTCCATATGGAAGGCTACAACGGAATGAGTCGAAGCACATCATTCATGCGTCATCATCCTCAACATGGCTAGTGAAAGGAAGGTCAGATACAAAGGGAACCACATAATCAGAACGAGCTATCATGGGGCCTGCACTCGTGCTTAACTGCTCCACACTAATAGATCCTCGATCAATGACATCCTGAATGGCATTATTAGAAAGGCATAATACCCGATGTATAATGTCCTAAATATGATGGTAAAAAGATCAATATAAGTCCATCTTAAGCGGGGTAGTATTTGATTTGAGTGGTCTGGTTACGAAAGTGGCATTGCCTAGCGAAAAACATCATGATATTCCTCTGAGAGAGCCAGGAGTGAAACTGATGCTTTGAGGAGACCCTACCAAACTTTCTGTGTAATGTGGTAATTTAAGAACTCCCGTAAGGGCGATTTGTCATAATCTAACTATGGGGTGTAGCGTGAGTGGGAGCCTATCAAAACAAATGGTCGTGGTGGAGCGCGTATTGTGATAATGTCAAGGGTAAGGTGGGTATGCCTCGATAGACCGTGGGTTATTGCTTTCGACAACATTTGGTGACCCTTTGTCTTGAAGAAGAAACTGTATAGACATTTGGACTCTTCCTACTGATGGTTCCTTTCCCTTAAGATTATTAGGGGAAGAATCTGGCCACAAACCTCTAGCAATACCCTCCTCCACACTAAAAAGAGTTGAAGTTAATGGCGAGAGTACGCAAGTGGCATGTCAGAGTGCCCTAGCAATCTTGGGCTGTAGTCTCCTCACTACCATCTATATTTACTCTCTCTCTAAAGGCCGATCAACAATAATCTACGCCATCTTCACGCACCAGCAAGTGAGAAAAGAAGCTACCATCTCATTTGATCCTTATCTCGGGCGTCAATGCCAGCACCCAAGAATTATACCACTAGTAGTTTTATTCATGTTTAGGGTATAATATAGAGTAAAATTGCATTTTCAAAATTTAGTACTAAGGGTAAATTGGTATTCCAATTAAGGACCCAAGTGACATAAGATGAAAAGATTATATGTTAAAGTGGAAATATGACAAGTTGATTTTCAAATAGAATGAACTGGAAGGACTAATAAGCAAAAGGAAAAATTGGAGGCCAAATTCCTTAAAGCCAAACATGGCCTTATAGTAGAGAACATTTCCTATTTGGCTTAGAGGAGGTTAGGGCTTACGGTTTGAGGAAAGAGAAGAAAAACCATTTTGAGTTTCCAAATTGTACAAGCAAAGAAGGAAAAGAAAAAGAGAGAAGAATAGGTTTGGAACTCTCATATTTGTTAGTATAGAACCTATATGTATGGAATACTTGTATGGAATTCATGTATGAAACTATCACCAATGCATACTTGTTTATGGTTGATGAGAAAAACCTAACTTCCATTATGAAAGTGTTGTTGGTTGGTTTTTGTGGGGTTTAGTGGTTTTGGTTGGTTCAAGTCAAGTTTTGGAGTTGTTTTCTTTGATGTGTTTTGGGTTTTGTTTGGAAATTCAAGTGAAAATAAGCAAACACATGAAATACGCTTGGTGGTAAGTTCTTGAAAGTTGAGTACGGTACTCAAAGAGTTGTTTTAGTCTAGAAGGATATTAGTCACCCAGAATGCTGAAGTTGAATCGATACTCAAAAACACTTTTTTAGTCTGAGGATGACCAGGTTCGGTTTGAAAGTTTAATTAAGATACTCAAGGTGTTTTTAGTCCGGAAGGATGTTGAAATTATGATCTTGAAAGTTGATATGATATCAAAGTGGTTTAAGGTCCGGAGGATGGGAAATGCGTGCGAAGAGTTAGTGCCAATGCGAAAGTTGAGTATTGATACTCAAAGTTGTTTAAGGTCCGAGTATCGATCCTGCAATCTTGTTTTTGTTATGTTCTTCCGTTAGTTTCGACTGAAAGGGCTAGTACATGTATAAACGTTTTATGAATTCGCTTCGCCTCGGAGATCCTATCTTTAGGAAAACATTATTTCTTTCCCCTTAGTTGCTAATGTAATTAAGAATAAAATAACAAGCTTGGAAACACATTTAATTGTATATGCGCCTTACATTTAATTGTATATGCGCCCGGCACTCACGCTTCTAGGTGCTCTGACCTTTAATTGCAGTGGGCGAGGCACGTCTGTTGGTGCTTGGCACTCTGCTAGTGCTAAGACACTTCTGTTACGTGGGCAGACACGTTTCTGTTCAATATGCTACTATACCTTTGGGTACCTATTGTGTTGTGTCCCTGTCATTCATTATTACTGGTCTATGCAGACAAACATTTGTATGAAAAATATCTGAATAAAATGATATGTGAAACATTTATATGATAAGAATATGGTCTTGAACAATAGAAATTATAAGTAATAAGTTTTGCTGCGTACATAATGTACCTACGGGTATATACATCTGAATCTCTGTTTTTTAAACTCCTACGGGAGATATGAAAACCTGTTATAAGAATTATGCTATATAAAAATTATGTGATAAGAATTAGGTTATACGTAAACTCTGACATATGCATTATGTTATATGTATCCTATAATAAGTGGACAACTTCAGTGATGTGCTCATTGTCACGTTTCCCATAAGCTATAAGCCTTGCAGATTATTTCATCAGTGTAGGTATTGAAAAGAGACATTAGAGGTATTAGCATTCACGGGGCCAACACGGCAATAGGAGTCCACTAGTAGCAGGTTTGATTTTTGGTTTTGAAATGTAAATGTAAAAGTTTTTTTGGTAATAGTGGAATTTGTTTTTGTACAAGTAAATGGGACTCAGGGATATGTACAAAACAATTTAAACACCCCTACGGTGGTAATACTAGAATTTGTATTTCCTTATGGATTTATTTATCAAATGGGCCCACCAATATCCAAAAAGAAGGTTAAGGAGTCCCAGTCCCATGTTGCGCCCCCTCTCTCCTCCCAGGCGGTAGGGCATGATGACATTCAAGGCTCTCTCACTCCCGATACATCAATGTGATGTTGGAGGAATACTGTCTCAAGAACTCATGTGCTAGCTCCCCCTAAGTCCTTTGTCTAAACAGTTCTAACAATGCAAACCACTATTGTGTCAGATCACTAAAAGATAATGGAAATAAGGCAACCAATTGTCCATTATCTCTACCAAGGACTCTCATGACTAAACTGTAAAGTCGGAGGTGTGCTCGAGGACATCCAATACCAGTGAATCTCTTTATATCAGGCATCTGAAAACTAGTAAGTGAAGTAATTGTAGGTGGTTTGTCATTGTCATCCCAAATAATGGTCATGTCGGACACCCTCAAGCATCCTATTGGCGCACAGAAGTGCGTCAGTGGCGAGCATGGGTCCTCGGAAATCGGGGATAGGCATGGGCCACGTAAGGCGTGGTGGTGTCGATTAAAAATGTATAGCCTCCCGATCTGGAGTTCGATTGAACACGCTGCTCATCCATCCTCTGTTTAAAAATTTGGATATGGCCTCTGGCCGAATCAATAATCATGGTGGCTGATCCATGGTATTGTCTATGACTCATGTCACTCCCAATTCAAGTGCTGAGCAAGTATGTGAGCTTGCTAGGCTAACTCACAAGTGAAAAGACCCCAAATTGAAACTAAAAGTGAATCCTGAAAAATGTAGAGGAAGCATATAAGATGCACTATGAGAAAAGCACAAAGAAAACACTAAATTGCTGACCTATACAAAAAAGGATAAACTAACACAACTATGAAAGGCGGTCCAACTAGAACTTGAACTCATATCGATCTCTAAGCACACCTCACTAGAGACCAAAGGAGGGAATATTAGACCAAACTGTGACTAAAGTGGCCCTAGAGGCTCACAGATGCACCCATGTGTAGGATAAGAAATCCTAAAAAAGAATCTAAGCTCAACCTATAAGGTCAAGGTGACTCTAAAAATAGAGGATCCAAGTGTTGGGTCATAATGGCAAAGGCTCCTAAAACTGGGTGACGTGAGGTCACAACTCTCAAACACTCAAAGACGATCTAAGGTGCACAATGAGGTGTGGGTGCTTCTGAATATCTAGCAAGCTAAACACCAAGAAAGCACACTGGTCACACAAATATCCTAAAATTTGGCTTTGGGCTATACAAGTCTTCAAAGATCAGACTCCAATCAACATCAATATGTCGACCACCTCCTAAATGCTCCCAAACATAGATATAGCTCATAGCTAGACCTTACTCCTAATCACTAGCTAGGTTGACAAGCAAGGAGCAACAAATCTCCAACCAAACAATCAAACACAAGAACAAAAGAAAGGAAAGGTCAACCGAGGCTAGGGAGTTGGAGATAAGGGGAAAGATGTGTGTCCCACATCGACAGATAAGACATGCAATCAAACAAGAGAAGAGTGACCATGTAGCAAGCAGTCATACAATGAACCAATATATCATTCCAAATCTACAAACAATCTAAGAAAGATATATAAGACGAGCAAGGTGAATATATAACAAAAGCTGACATGCTCAAGAGGTTATCAAGATGAACATACAGTAGATAAAATCAACATGTTAAGGAAAATGAGATAAGCAATCAATCATAATGTACATATGTAAGGGTGAGTAGAGTAATCATACAACACGAATCAACAATCTCTAAAGATAAAAGATCAACCAATATAATCAACAATGTCAATACAATTAGAAGTATGCAACAATAAGAGTGTACATGCTAAGAATAGGATAAAGTATCATATGATAAGAAGAAGTCAACATGCTATGGTAATAATTAAACAAAACAATCAACACATCAAAACAAGTGGAACTACAACAATGATGAAATAATATGTGTCAAGATGAATAGAATGATATCACAAGAAACAAGTAACATAACATGATGACTAAAAAAATAAGCAAATAAAGTCAACTGACCCAGTAATATCCTGACAATCGATCATGTGAAAGGTACAATGAACAAATCAATACTCTTAATGTACAACCAATAATCAAGTATACAAAAAGCACAAAAAATAGGTATTTATCAATCAACTAATCAAAAACCACATTTTCCCCAATTTGTATTCAAGCTTGACCCTTACTATCGCCAATGGAGCCATTTTGTGGACCTCGTAATTTTTGCTATTATGCATTTCCCACTAAAAAGGCGAGACTTGTTTTGTATTTTGAAAAACTGTTTTTAGAAAATGGTTTTAGGAGTCGCCACTTATTTTTGTTTTATTTTAAAAGACAAAAAAAAAAGAAGAAAGAAAACCCTAAATGTGACTCCTGATAAGAAAATGCAAGTCTAGGAAAAAGTGAGTCTAGGTTCGAATTCGGGTTGCACTTGTGGGAAGGTGAATGTGGCGTAGCACCCCTCTAAGTCCTTAAAATTGGGTCTCTACTAAACAAACTAAGGAAAATATGATTTTTGGCTAATCGATCAATGAATACTAAAGACAAACAATAACAATACCACAACACGCCAGATATATATAAATGAATAGACAAATAAATAAATAAATAAGTAAAGTTAAATGAGAAAAATATGTACCTAGGCAGTAGATCATAAGTGCTATCAATTAGGAAACAATGTTAGTGAAATAATAACGATAAAAAAAAAAAAACAAAGCAAAACAAAATATTCACATTTAATTGGAAATGGTTATAGATTAGAGGTCAAATTATTTGTTAAAAGGATACATGAGATATCGGCCACTTTAAGCCCATTTATATATTTACAAATTAACTCCATATCTTATTTATAAGGAACTATAGAATTAATCATATGTTTTGAATTTTTGAAAATTGATTTAAGTGAAGTTTGAAAAGTGAGAGTGTAATTTGGAAGTGAAATTTTAAATGAATTTGAAATTTGAGAATTTTATGTCGTGAGATTTTTGGAAATTGGATTTTGAAATTAAAGAACTTGAATTTTATAAATTGGAGATTTGGGTACAGAAATTAGAAATTAGAAATTTAGGACTTAAATTTTGAAATTAGGGCACTTTAATTTTAAAGTGAGAAATGAAATTTAGAACTTGAATTTTGAAAATTTGAGTTTAAAAAAGTTGAAGATTGAATTTTAAGTGAGAATTTGAGAATTTGAATAAGTTAAGTTGGAGTTTAGTGGGCTAAGGAAGAGGATGTGAGTCGAGAGGCACAGTTGAAGGATATAATGGGTTGGACCTAAATACATGATAGAGAGTTTTAACTAAATCTATTGGGTCGGTAAAATGAGCTAATGACTTGGGGCCTAAATGGGTTAGACCTAATGAGTTGAGTCTAATTAAGTGGGTAGGAATATAATGAGTTGGGTCTAACCGTCTAAGTAAGTGGATTGGAATATAATGGGTTGAGCCTAAGTATGTTGGACCTAATTTAATGGGTTGGACCTAAGTATGTTGAACTTAATTTAATGGGCTGGGCCTAAGTATATTAGACCTAATTTAATGGGCCGACCTAATGTGAAAACTAATTTATGTCTCACAAAATAGAAGATTCCATATTTTCTTGGCATATTGAATTATGTGAATATGATAAAATCCATCAACCACTCCACCCACCAATCTTGGAGTCATAGCCCGAATATCGGTGAAGTGTTGGTCTGTCGTAAAGGAGAAGAAAAAAATTATGGTTCGATATGGAATTTATGGGTTCCCAAACTCCACCCATTACGTCGCTATTCACTAGAAAATTCTCAGACTCACGAACAACCCTCTACTTGGGAGAAAGGAAAATATACCCAAGTGGGTCTCAAACCACCAAGTCGAAAACCCCGAATGAAAGATCACTCCAATCAAGAAACCCACTTGGAATTCGATCTCAAATCCCCCAAAATCATCCGTATATGTTTTTTTCTCTATTTCACTAAAATGACATGTACATACCCTAGGCGGAACAACATACATACAAATATATATAAACATATTCCACAAAACCAAACCTGAAAAAAAAAAAAAACCTACATGAATCTATAAAAATGAATTTACCATGTAATGCGGATAACAAAGATAAGCTCCTCATCACTCCCATAATCACACCTAATTCTATAGATGGAATTTGGTAACCATTTCCTCAGAGACAAACACTCATCTCCCTGTCATGGAGCCTTTCGGATCCTCCTCCTCCAACCCCACATCCAAACACAACTTTTGGAAAATCTGCTTGCTATGCACGCTTTCCTAATCTCCTCCCCCTAAAAATAATTCCTACCTTTGTTTTTGCTCTCCCCCAACTTTTTTTTTTAATTTCATTTTGTCTTTTCTTTTTCCAACATGATTCCCTCTCAGGCTAGCCTCCCTCTATTCTTTTCTTTTATTTTCCTTTTTTTCTCTTCTCCTCCCAGGTACTCTATACGTGCGCCTCCCTTTCTTTCCTTCCCTTCCCACTTTTTTCTCACTCAGTTACCCCCCTCTTAGAGTTAAAACAAAGTTTATACTTTTATACCCTAAGACCAAGCTACTAAAGACATCAATACCCTCAATTAGGGGTCTACAATAAACAATTTTTCATTTAACTTTTAAGCAATTAAGAAACTAGATAAATTACAATTGGATAAATACAACCGATTTTACAAACATTTAAACTAAACATATATTTATATTTATTAAAAAATGAATATGCAAAAATAATATTTAAATAGGAAATCTTGAAATATATTCTAAATTAATAATTGTTTGCTCATTATCACGTAATTTTAATCTAAAAAATATATTTTTAAAATAGATATTTGATAAAATTCAAAAAGTTATTTCATGTAGATTTAAAATAATTATCATTAATTCTTATTTCATGTTCAAATAATAGTTAAATTTCTTAATCCAAAATAGAATTAATGAGTTTTTAAATTAATTTGAGAATAAGATCTAATTGTTATAATATAATTTATTTTATTTATTAAATATTAAGTAATTATATATGATAAAGGATAAAAGCCTTACAAACTAGTTTGATTTAAATTTAATCAATTAAGAAACTAAATAAGTGAAATTCCGAAAAATAAAATTGATTTTTTCAAACATTCAAACTAAACATGAAGGATCCCGACCCGGATTAACCTCATGAACCCGAGGGGACCTCCGCGCTCGATGGATATAGAAACTTTTCCTTAAAGCAGTCAAATAAAATCCATGGGCCGAACGCACAATCCTTAACATATCTTTACGAAATAATGCTGAGCCCAGTGATAAATTTTTTTCTTTTCTTTTCTTTTATTTTGTTTTTCAAACAGGATTTTTCGAGAAAAATTAGTTAGGAGTTTCTTGTTTCGACACCCAAATTTACAAAAACTTTGATAAAGCATTTAAAAACGCTTATAAACTTCAAGTTTTATGCTTCCATATTAGGACTTCTAGTCCACAACCCAATCAACACAATATATCATATACATTTGTTCATGAAATCAATCAAACATTCAAACCCTCTTAAATTCCATGCATTTTTATCAAAACATTTTAGGCAGGCGGACCGGCCGACCGCCTCGTACCTCGTCACGAGGATCAAAGCCCACGTAGTTCCTTTTCAACTTTATACATATACATATATGCACCAACAAAATATTCAACATAGACAATATGCCAAAATTATATATACAATGAAATCCGGTCTTCGTCTCATGTGGCTCGACTCCTTTGCCACCCGGGGTGGCCTCTATCGGCCTTTGTCTTGGAGTCCTGAATGTTTTTGAAACATATATAGAAAGGAGCCAGAACTAAGGAGCCCCGGAGTGTAGTGTACATTTCATTAAAATAACATTTTCATTATACAATTAAAATCCATTTATACAGCAAAACATTTATGCCTTAAACTTTCTTTCAATAAATACTTATGCATTTAAAATCCATTTATGCTTTAAACATTTTATGCAAGTAAACTTTTCTTTCTTTATTTCTTTCTTTCTTTCTTTCTTTCTTTACGATGGAACCCCGGGGAAATAACACGAGCAGTTTCCGAATGCGACGGTGAGGCAGTGCATTCAGTCATAACCACTGCCTTTGGAAGAAACTCACGCTGCATGAGTTCCAGTCCTGCGCTGCTTAGCGTGTAGAGATATTACTCTAGACACCTATTTCCCTCCCTGGGATTAGTAACCTATAACTTTACCCTCTAAATCCTTGCAGCTTAAAGTACTTGACCGATACTCAGTCGCCGCAGTCATAGGGGTTTAGGGTAACCATCGGTAAAACATTTCTTCCAAAATGCATTTGCAATACATTTAAATCCTTTACTTTATCATTAAAACACATATGCATTCTTTAAACATTTTAAACTTTCATAATACCTTAACATATGCATACATATTTAATACACATATAAATATATGCATTGATGTAAGATAAACATTTCCATGCCTTAACATTTACACTTAAATTTACATTAAACTTTCAGTTTAACATTGAAACCATTCACTTTTAAAAACTCAATTCTCAAAATATCATTTTCCTCCACGAGTTCACCGCTCAATCCCGCTTGCTTCGGTAATTCCCGTTTCCGTCCGATAGTCCTTTTCGCATTTTTGAAAACTATGGCCTCGGTGTGTAGCTTCCATTTTAATCCACCATACATTGTTCTTGTAAGATAGACAATTACCCTTAGGCACTAAAAACCCCATTCATTTTGTGTACTTTTTCCAACAACACTCTATAGACTTTATAACTCAAAAATTATTCAAACGGTCTTCAAATTTGCAATCTCAGATCAGTCCTTTATATCAATGACATCTCTTTAAATTTTCAGTTTAAAATTCTTACCTCTAAAGCCCTCAACCACATAGCACAATCTACCTGACAGATGACTCAGTTTAAGCAGAACAGGGAATCTACTTTTAAGCTCCACTTTGAAACATTTTCTGGGCACTTTGGGATTAAATTTATAAGCTTCCTTCAGATAGAATTTTTCCCCTAGAAATTATATTTTGCAAATTTTGAATCACTCAAATCGGATAAGAAATAGGCAAGTTATAGTAAAAATATGAAAACTAGTCAGCAAGGAAAACAGAGCATTTCTGTACAAGAACCAGACAGTGGCTTACATATGGTCCTACTTTGAGTAAATTTTTAGGCCACTTAGGATTAGAATTTGGCGATACATTCTTCTTAAGTTTTGTTCTCCTTCAAGTCTATTTTACGTATCCACTTAAATCACTCAAATCGGATCAAAATTGAGCAAGTTATGGCCAAAATACAAAGCTGATTAAAAACGAAACAGGACATTTCTGTACCGAGGCTACTGCCCAAAAAATTGACAAAATGTGTTTCTCTTTGCATTTTTTCGCTCACTCTAAGCACTTAAATCGATGCATTATACCATTTCAACATAACACACACATTCACTATCAAACCTAACCCTTACTCACTTGATTTTATTAAAGCCCCTAACTAACCATGGCTTTCTCAATTGATATTAAATTCAGTATTGAAGCCTTAAATACCATCAATTTAACATCCATGCCAGAATTTAAGACATTAAACATGGAAAACATCAAACCCCTAACACCCACCATGAAAACTTACTTGTTTCTTGAGTTTCTTTGGCTCCTCTCCTTGATTACCACTTGAAGATCACTTGAAAGCTTGAAAAACAAAGAAACTCACCTCCCAACTTGGATTTCTCCTTTCTCTTCCTCTTTCTCCTTTCTCCTTTCTTTCTCTCTTTTCTCTTTCTCTCCTTCTCATATGTGATCTCCTCTATTTGGAGACTTAAATCCTAATTTTCTTTTAAATTCAACCAAAATCCTGCCAAAGTCAAAATTCAATTGGTTATTGTAAATGAATTTGCTAATCAAGCCTCTCATAGGTCATTTATGAGACCAAGTCATTTACCATTATTTAAATCATAACTTAGCCATTAAGAAAGATTTTGAGTTAGCTAGTATTTTCAATTAAATATCTCCATTATAGCCGATTTTATCTCAGGTTTCGCCTTTTCTTTGTTTTTATATCGATTATATGTCAAATATTCTATAATTAGTCTATATTTAAATTTGAACATAAATATTCTAGCAATCCTTCACGGTAATTTCGAGCTCTGAAATCAAGTGAATTAAATCGTGTTAAAATCGATAATCGGACAATAAGCGTGTGTGCGGTGGTGGATCACACAGGAAACTATCAAGCGGACTCCGTTTCACTTTAATTTCAGTTTCGTTAGTCTTTGCTAGTATATTCTGGACATTTTAAGTATTTTTAGGCCCGATTTCGAAAAATTTCTTGTGAGCCCCGAATTTTCGGTCAGAAATCTATTCCTTAAATCTCCTATTCTCTTCTAATATCGGTTCAAAGTCATAGGAGCGAAATTTCGCTAAATTCAGCACTTGCAAACCCCTCCATTCGGATATAATAAGAAAAATCATTATTCCTTAAGGGCATTCGGTTGAATTTTATTCCACTTCATGTATCAATGGCGTGGAGCATTCTAAATTCTAATCTACCCTCGTTTCTATCATTGAATGCTCCCTGTCGGTTAAAAAACTCTTATTATAACATTCAATGGGTTGAGGTTTCAATCACCCCTCCTTATAAAGAATTTGATCCTCGAAATTAAAACATTGATACGCATCGAGATGGGAATAATGCCTCTTCATGCTCTCATGTGCTCCCATGTAGCTTCCCTGCAAGTATGACTCCTCCACAATACCTTCACCGGCGGAATAGTCTTGTTGCGCAGAACTTGCTCTCTACGGTCGAGGATCTGCACTAGTTCCTCTTCGTATGTCAAATTCTCCTGTATTTCCACTGGTTGCTCTGTCAATACATGTGAAGGGTCTGGTATATACTTGCGAAGCATAGAAACATGGAAAACATACGTGAATGCGTCGGTCGGATAGTAACTCAATCGATATGCCACCTCTCCAATCCTCTCAACAATCTGTGTGGCCCAATATCGTGGACTCGGCTTTCCACGTTTCCCAAATCTCAATGCAGCCCTTCCATGGGAAATCTCAAAAATACGCATATCCACTTACCTCGAACTCTAGGTCCTACGGCGATTGTCCGCATAACTTTTGTCGGTCTTGTGCAATTTTCGAGTCTATCCTTATAGCTTTTGATCTTATCACAAGTCACTTGAACAATTTCGGACCTACTAATTTCCTTTCACCTACCTCGTCCCAACCGACTGGAGTTCGACATTTCCGTCCATAAAGAGCCTGTGGGGGCCATGCAATCTTTGGTCGATAAGCGTGTATGCGAACTCCATCGAGGTAGATGGATTGTCGACTCCTCTAAGCTCGGGAACACATGCCATAAGCATATCCTCTAAAGTACGTATAGTCCTCTCGGATTGGCCATGCGTGCTGTGGATGAAAGGCGAGTACTAAAAAATGCGGAGTTTAGTGCGAGGGCATTACATGGCCCAGGCCCACGAAAACCGTGAGGTAGGCTTGGGATCTGCATGCGAAACAATAGAAAGCGGCGTACCGTGAATTCACGATAATCTCTCTAGCATTATAGTGGGCCAACTTATCCAATGAATCAAGCATTCTACGATAGGTAGGAAATGAAATTTGATTTCGTCGATCTGTCTCTGATCACCCATGTCGTATCATGGTAAATTCCGTGGCGTGAAGTCACTACCCTGAATCCATAGTGATTTCTCTCCATTTCACTTGAGGTCGGGAGTGGCTGTAATGAATCCTGCGAGGCTTGATGTTCGGCTTTCACTGCGACATGGCGAGACATCAGAGGCGAACTGCAATATCCCTCTTCCTTACCTTTCCACAGTGAGTGTTCCTTTAGGGTATGATCACATCTTTGTACTTCCGGGATCATAGCATAAGCGGGAGAATAGGCTTCCTCATAATCTCTCTCCTCCCACATCTTCACCTGTTTACAACCTACATCCCATGACCCCAGGTACCATCCTCTCTCAATGACAAATCCCCTCGTTGCCCAGACTCTACTTCACCTTTTAACTTCACTTTATCATGGATCCCGAATGCGAAGCTCTCTAATCACAATACATCAATACGGAGGTATTACATGGAATGTGGCTAACCAGTGCTCCCGAGATACAATAGGTTCAGGTCTCACACCCAAGGACCTCAATTCCTTGGAGTCGAGAAGATGCCGCGACCCTCAAGTGCGATAGAACTATGGGTCTCCTACTAAGGCGTCTGCTACCCGTTCGCCTTTCCGGGATAATATTGATGGTACATTCATAATCCTTGATCAAGTTCAATCCATCTCTCTTTCTCATGTTAGTTCAGCCGTAAATAGATCTTTGGCTCACCATAATCGTAAAAATCCTACGGGTACTCCATATAGTGCTTATCCATATCCTGAGGCAAATGCTACATTTGCTAGCTTCAAAGTGCATTAATGTAGGAAAATTACATTCATGCTTCTTGATTGCACTGAAGCATATGCAATCACTACCTTGTCATTACATTAATACATAACATACCATGCTAGGGCATCACAATACGGAAATGTGAGTACTAGAGCTAGGATCAATCTCCTTTTCAATTCACGAAACTCGCCGACAAGCTTCGACCATAAAACGCTCCTCTTCGTCAAACTAGTCAAAGGTGTCGCACCTTGAAAATCCTCAAACGAACTTACAAAGAATAACCCCACACCCGTAAAACTCCCTTATCTCGTAACACCTGTGAGTGATACTCCAATTCAATATAGCCTTCAATCTTCTCACACCCACCGACACCACCTCTCGCAAACTATGTGTCCCAAAAGACACCGTTGAGCCAAAACTCCATAATTCTATCAGCCTGCATATAACCTGATGTTCCCGCAATGCTCACAGAATCATCCCCAAATGCTCCGCATGTTCTCCCACCGCCCCGAATAGATCAATATATATCTTCCATAAATGATAACAAACTAATCTAAGTAAGGCCTGAAAATTCTGTTCATGAGATCCATAAATGGCCACATTTGTGTCCAAACGGCATGACGAAACTTAAAACGCCTTACCGTGCCCTACGTCGCCTCGGGAACATCCTCACTATAAAGTCTCACTTATCCGACAACATCTTTTGCAAGCCTTAAATCGCTTTCATTAGCATCCTTAAAGTGAAACCCATAATACCCCTTACCTTAACAAAAATTACATTTATACCTTAATCAATTCTTCTTCTTAAAACATTAATTCTAACACATTCCATTAGACATTTAATCATTTCCATTTGATTAAAATCAATGAAAACTCAACTTTTCCATACTTCTCCTAATGTGGTCAAATCCTACATGTCACACATTCAATTATTTCTTCAATTTCTTCCATTTTCTTTCAACAAATTATATTTTGATATTCATCTCAATGTCATTGATTTACTTAAACTAAATCAAACCAATGCATTTCCACTAAACCCCTTTCGCCTAACCCTCTCATCTCATTTTCTCTTCAACTTTTAATTCCATTAATTCCATTAATTCCTTCAAGCATTTCAAGTAATGTCATTAAATCAATTAAAACCAATCAAACCACATCACTTCCATTAACATCCAAGGTTGACCTAAATTGACAATCCTTATAATCTCATTCTTTCTTTTCAATTTCTTAGCAAAATCAACCTAGAATCATGTCAATTTAATAGAAACCTTAATATAACTCAATTGGAGGTTTAGATAAATAATCCATAAAACCACAGTACTTCTTGGAACCTCCTAAACCCTGCCGACCGCTCAGTTTACGTCCTTGACTTTGCCTGGCACGGGTTTCAAACCCATGCTCCTCTCATCCTTAATTGCGGCCTCACTTTGGCGTCTTGTGTCAAAGTTGTGGCCTTCGTGTGGTCCTAATCGATGGACTAAGACTTTATAGCAAACCTCTTCAAGCCATGATATGGACCTTTTGAGGTTTTTAATTTTATCTTATCATTGGATTCCAACTTTTGACGATGATACATGGTAACTCTCTTGATACATGACTTATGGCATTTCTTGGAATAAGGACCTCATATCCTCTGATTGATTAATCATCATTAGAATCGTCTTCTTGAAAAATTATTTATTTATTTATTTATTTTTTGACAATCATCTTGACAACGATTCCTCGAAATATCGGTCTCCCATGTCCTCTAATTGCTCATCCTGATTTGAACCAGGTAGAACATTATCATTTCTGTTGAGTAATGATTTCATTGGACGAATAGACTCCCATTTGGACAAGTGCGATTTACATTACATTAATATTCCTCCTAAGGTGTTGATGATGAGTGGGACTCTTCTATGCCACACAATTTCTTTTCCAACATTTATGATCTTTTCACTCACACTATTCTCCTATCCCTCGAATGTAATCTTTGAAATTAAAGTCGAGAAGACTCTTTTTTTATAGACCTTCCAACTCAAAGATCTAGCATTATTTCCTATAAATGAAACCCCGGTATTTCGGGTGGTGGTACTAATCTCGGGGCTCTCTGGTGGCGGGTCGAGCCTCAACAGGCACATTTTTACGTGAACTCAAAAAATTTCCTTATGTCATGTAATGCATATATGATTTAAATCATAAATAATTTATGAAATTTTAAAATAAAACATTAAAACAATCATATGAAAATCAAATTTTTCCAAAAAATCTTTATAACATTTTCAAAACCGTGGCTCACGATACCACGTTGAGGATCCCAGGCGGGATTAACCTCATGAACGAGGGACACTCGCACTCCGATGGATATAGAAACTTTTCCTTAAACGGTCGAATAAAATCCATGGGAAGCGAACCCTTTACAATCCTTAACATATCTTTAGAAAATAATGCGGAGCGAGTGATAAATTTTTTCTTTTCTTTCTTTTATTTTGTTTTTCAAACAACTGGGTTTTTCGAGGAAAAGTGGCGAGTTCCTGCAATTTGAACTTTAATTTAAAAGCTTGATAAGCATTTAAAACACTTATAAACTTCAATTTTATACTTCCATATTAAGGACTTCTCGTCCTGACGATCAACACAATATACATACATATACATTTGTTTACTTCAAATCATCAAAACATTCAAAAACCCCTCTTAAATTCCATGCATTTTTATCAAAACATTTTAGGCTTGGCTGGGACTTAAGCGGGCCGCCTCGTACCTCGTCACGAGGATCAAAGCCACGTAGTTCCTTTTCAACTTTATACATATACATATGCTGCATAACAAAATATTCAAGCATGAAACGATATGCAAAATTATATATCACAATGAAATCGCGATCTTGGAATGCAAATCGATGGCTCGACTCAGCACCTGAGAGTGACCTCATCGGCATACTTGTCTTGAGTCACGAAAATGTTTTGAAACATATAGAAAAGAATGAGCTAAAGGAGCCCAGTGAGTGTACATTTTCATTAAAATAACATTTTCATTATACAATTAAAATCCATTTATACCTTAAACATTTATGCCTTAAACTTTCTTTCAATAAATACTTATGCATTTAAAATCCATTTATGCTTCAAGCATTTGTCTTAGTAAACTTTCTTTCTTTATTTCTTTCTTTTAACTTTCTTTCTTTTCTCTACGATGGAACCCGGGAAATAATAACACAGAAACGGTTGATTTCAGAATGCGGCAGTGAGAGCAGTCACATTCAGTCATAACCACTACTGTGCGGAGAAACTCACGCTTTACGCCAGGGTTCGATCGCCTTAACTTATCGCGTGTAGGGTGTGCTACGAGCCTTTTATTTACTCGCCGAGTTAGTAACTTTGCCGCTTTACCCTCTAAATCCTTACCGCTTAAGTACTTGACCGATGTCAGTCATAACGAGTCATAGGGGTTTTAGGGTAGCAGCAATCGGTAAAACATTTCTTCAAAATACATTTATAAATACATTTAAATCCTTTACTTTATCATTAAAACATATGCATTCTTTAAACATTTTTAAACTTTCATAATACCTTAACATATGCCTTACATATTTAATACACATATAAATATATGCATTGATGTAGATAAAACATTTCCATATGCCTTAACATTTACATAAAAATTTTATTAAACTTTCGGTTTAACATTAAAACCATTCACTTTTAAAAACTTCGATTCTCAAAATATCATTTCCTTTCACAGTTCACCAGCTCAATCAGCTTGCTTCGGAAATTAATTCCGTTTCCCGTCCGATAGTCCTTTTCACCTTTTTCAAAGAAAACCACAACTATACATTAATCATAACTTCATTTTAATCCACCATACACATTCATTTAACGCCAAATGAGACAAATTACCCTTAGACACTTAAAACCCATTCATTTTTGGCCAACCTTTTCCAACAACACTCTATAGACATAACTCAAAAATTATTCAACGGTCTTCAAAATTTATGAAAATCTCAGATCAGTCCTTTATATATCCAATGACATCTCTTTTAAATTTTCAGTTTAAAATTCCTTCTCTAAACCCTCAACCACGCCAACACAATCTGCACAACAGATGACTCAGTTTGGCAGAACAAGAATCTGCACACATAAGCTCCACTGAAACATTTTCTGGGCACTTTGGGATTAAAATTTGCATAAACTTCCTTCAGATAAATTTTTCCCCTAGAAGTATATTTTACCCAGAATTTTGAATCACTCAAATCGGATAAGAAATGAGCAAGTTATGGTAAAAATATGAAAACTGGTCGAAACAGGAAAACAGAGCATTTCCTGTACCAAGAACCAGACAGTGAAACTACATATGGTCCTACTTTGAGTAAATTTTTAGGCCACTTAGGATTAGAATTTGGCGATACATTCTTCTTAGTTTTGTTCTCCTTCAAAGTCTATTTTACGTATCCCATAAATCACTCCGTCGGATCAAAATTGAGCAAGTTTATGGCCAAAAATAAACTGGTCAAAACAGAAAACAGGACATTTCCTGTACCGAGACTGCTGCCCAAAATTGGCCAAAAATGAGTTCTCTTGCATTTTTCTTTCCTCTAAACACTTAAATCTGATGCATTATACCCATTTCAACACCATAACGCACAATTCACTATCAAACCCTAACCCTTACTCACTTGATTTTGTCAAAACCCTAACCTAAACCATGGCTTTCTCAATTGATATTAAATTCAGCACATTAAACCTTAAATACCATCAATTTAACATCCATACCAGAATTTAAGACATTAAACATGGAAAACATCAAGCCACTAACCCGCCCATGAAAACTTACTGTTATGGTTTGGCTCTCATGATCTGATCTTGAAAGCTTGAAAAACAAAGAAAACTCACCTCCCAAACAGATTTCTCCTTCTTCTTCTCTTTCTCCTTTCTCACACTTTCTTTTACTCTCTTTTCTCGCTTTCTCTCAGCCATCGTGATCTCACCATTGGAGACTTAAATCCCTAATTTTGCTTTTAAATTTCGCTTTCCAAAATCGGCCTTAAGTCGAAAAGAATTCGATTGGTTATTACAAGTGAATTACCCTTTAATCAAGCCTCTCCTTAGGTCCATTTTTATGAGACCAAGTCATTTACCCATTATTTAAATCATAACTTAGCCATTAAGAAAAGATTTTGATTGGCTAGTACAATTAAATATCTCCCATTATAGCGATTTTATCTCAGTTTAGCCTTTTCTTTGTTTTTATATCGATTATATGTCAAAAAATATTCTATGGTCGTCTATATATTTAAATTTGACATAAAATAATTACAGCTAAATCATGTGATGAATTCCCGGGCTGCGAAATCAAATCGATTTAAAATCATTAAAATCGTGTCAGGACAATAGCGTGTGTGCAGATACGTTCGGATCACACGGAAACTATCAAACGGGACTCAGTTTCACTTTATTTGAGTTTAAGTTAGTCTTTATGATATATTGGACATTTTTCGTATTTTAGGCCAATTTCAGAAAATTTCAGAGGCCAGTTCCGGTCAGGAAATCACTATTCACTTAAATCTCTGTCTGCCCCACAATATCGATTCAGTCGTAGGAGGCGAAATTTCTCTGAAATTATTTGCAAACCCCTCCATTCGGGATATAATAAGAAAAATCATTATTCTTGGGGCATTCGATTCTGATTTTCGAAAATTCCACTTCATGTCAAATGACGTCAGAACATTCTAAATTCTAATCTACCCTCGTTTCTATCATTGGACCTCTGTCGATTCAAAACTACTATTATAACATTCAATCGAGTTCAGTTTCTAATCCCACCCCTCCTTATAAAAATTTAGATCTCGAAGTAAAACATTCGATACACCGCATGAAGAGATGGGAATAATGCCTCATTATCTGCTCCTCATGCTCCCATGTAGCTTCCTCTAGTATGACTCCTCCCGCAATACCTTCACCCGACGGAGAATAGTCTTCTTGCGAGAGGCACTCTCGGCGGTCGAGGATGCGCACTAGTTCCTCTTCGTATGTCAAATTCTCACGTATTTCAACGGTTGCTCTGTCGATACATGTGAAGATGCAGGTATGTACTTGCGAAGCATAGAAACATGGAAAACATCGTGAATGCGATCGAGTCGGATGCGCGACTCAATCGATGCCACCTCTCCAATCCTCTCAACAATCTGTATGTGATATATCGTGGACTCGGCTTTCCCGTTTCGAATCTTGAAATGCGCCTTCTTCCATGGGAAATCCTCGAAATACCATATCCTACCTCGAACTCTAGGTCCCTACGGCGATTGTCGCATAACTTTTTTGTCGGTCTTGTGCAATTTTTCGGTCTATCCTTATAACTTTGATCTTATCACAAGTCCGCCCAGACAATTTGGGACCTACTAATTTCCCTTTCACCTACCTCGTCCCAACGGTAGGAGTTCGACATTTCAGATCCATAAGAGCCTCATGGGGGCCATACCATCTTGGTCGATAGCGTTATTGTATGCGAACTCCATCAGGGGTAGATGGGTGTCGGCTCCTCCAAAGCTCCCGAACCACCATACCCACTAAGCATATCCTCTAAGTGCAGTATAGTCCTCTCGGATTGGCCCGTCGTACGTGGATGGCCGTGCTTAAAAATGCGGTTTAGTGCGAGGGCAGTGTGGCGGAGCTGAACACGTGAGGTAAATACGGGATCTGCATGCGAAGCGATAGGCGGCGTATATGCGGTCGATAATCTCTCTAGCATTATGGTGGACGACTTATCGATGAATCACTATTCTGATAGGTAGGAAATGGAAATTTGATTTCGTCGTCTGTACGATCACCCGTATCATTATCATGGCCATTCGGCGACGTGGAAGTCTGCCCGCAAAATCCATAGTGATTCTCTCCCATTTCCCCTTGAGAGAGGGAATCGGAATTGTTGTAATAGTCCTGCGAGGCTTAACGTGTTCGGCTTTCATTTCTGTGACATGAGACATGCAGGCGAACTGCAATATCCCTCTTCATACCTTTCCGCGAGTAGTGTTCCTTTAGGGTATGATACATCTTTTGTGCTTCGGGATGCATAGCATAAGCGGAGGAATGGGCTTCCTCCATAATCTCTCCTCCATCACCTACCTGCAGGTACACACAACCTACGTCCCATGACCACGGTACCATCCTCTCGATGACCAATCCCTCGTTGCCGGACTACACTTCACCTTTTAACTTCACTATCACGTGGATCGAATACGAAGCTCTCTAATCTGTCTATCAATACGAGCATTACCACATGGAATGGTAATATGATTAACTCTGAATCTGTCGGTTCGATCTCACCAAGGACCTCAATTCTATGGTGAGAAGATGCCTGACCCTCGAGTGCGATAGGAACTCATGGGTCTCCTGCAAGAGCATCACGCTACCACGTTCGCCTTTCCAGGATAATATTCAATGGTACATTCATAATCCTTGATCAGTTCAATCCATCTCCTCTTTCTCATGTTCAGTTCCTTCTGCGTAAATAGATACTGCAAGCTCTTATAATCCGTAAAAATCCTACAGGTACTCCATATAAGTACTGCCTCCATATCCACAAGGCAAATGCTACGGCTGCTAGCTCAAGGTCGTGTGTAGGAAAATTCTGTTCATGCTTCTTCAATTGCCTAGAAGCATATGCAATCACCTTGTCATTCTGCATTATGCATAACCTTACTCCATGCCTAGGGGCATCTGTCTAACTACCAAAGCCATCACCCTTACGTGGAAATGTGAGTACTAGAAATTTAGGATCAATCTCCCTTTTCAATTCATCGAAACTGTGACAAACCTCGACCATAAAAAACGGTTCCTCTTTCTTTGTCAAACTAGTCAAAAGGTCTTTATCATGAAATCCCTCAACGAACTTACGGTAATAACACACCACGCAGAGAAAACTCCTTATCTGCAGCACTCATTATGGGTTTCCAGTCAAATATAGCTTTGACCTTACAGGACCTCACGACAGCACCACCTCTGCCCGAAACTATGTGTCGGCGACCTTGTTGAGCCATGACACTTAATGAGTTTGGCATATAACCCGATGTTCCCGCGTGTTTGCGAACTATCCTCAAATGCTCTGCATGTTCTTCTCTTTGCCCAGAATAGATCGATATATCTTATAAATACGATAACAAACTAATCTAAGTAAAGACTGAAATCCACATTGTGAGATCCGTAAATGATGGGGCATTTGTAAGTCCAAATGGCATGACTAGAAAACTTAAAATGCCCGTGCAGGTGATACGAATCTTTGTCTTGGAACAGCCCTCGTCGCGAAGTCTCGACTTATCAGGCAACATCTTTGCAAACGCCATCAGCCATTAGCATCCTTAAAGTGAAAAACCCATAATACCCCTTACCTTAACAAAAATTACATTTATACCTTAATCAATTCTTCTTCTTAAAACATTAATTCTAACACATTCCATTAGACATTTAATCATTTCCATTTGATTAAAATCAATGAAAACCTCAACTTTCCATACTTCTCTAATGTGGTCAAATCTACATGTCACACATTCTGGTATTTCTTGATTTCTTCCATTTTCTTTTCTGACAAATTATATTTGATAATTCGTAATGTCATTGATTTACTTAAACTAAATCAAACCAATGCATTTCCAATTAAACCCTTTCTTGGCCTAACCCTCTCATCTCATTTTCTCTTCAACTTTTAATTCCATTAATTCCTTCAAGCATTTCAAGTAATGTCATTAAATCAATTAAAACCAATCAAACCACATCACTTCCATTAACATCCAAGGTTGACCTAAATTGACAATCCTTATAATCTCATTCTTTCTTTTCAATTTCTTAGCAAAATCAACCTAGAATCATGTCAATTTAATAGCTAAAGCCTTAATATAACTCAATTGGAGAGGTTTAGATAAATAATCCATAAATCTGTTGCTTCTTGGAACCTCCCTAAACCCATCGACCCACTCTAGTTTTACGTCGCGACTTTGCCTAGCACGGGATTTCAAACCCATCTCCTCTCATCCTTAATTGCGGCCTACTACACGGTAGATGCGTGTGAGGGCTGTCGGCTATTGTGTGGTCCTAATCGATGGACTAAGACTGTAGCAAACCTCTTGACCATGATATGGACCTTTTGAGTTTTTCCATTTTATCTTTTATCATTGGATTCAACTTTTCAAGCAATGATACATGACTAACTTCTCTTGATACATGACTTATGGCATTTCTTGGAATAAGGACCTCATATCCTACAATTGATTAATCTATCATTAGAATCGTCTTCTTCAAAAAAAATTATTTATTTATTTATTTATTTTTTTCAACAATCATCTTGACACGATTCCTCGAATATCGATCTCCCGTGTCCTCTAATTGTATCCTGTTTGAACGTAGAGAACGTTATCATTTACTGTTGAAGTAGTATGATTTTCATTCGGACGAATAGACTCCCATTTGGACAAGTCTGATTTACATTACATTAATATTCCTCTGGGTGTTGATGATGAGTGGGACTCTTCTACACATGCCTACAATTTCTTTTCCAACATTTATGATCTTTTCACTCACTGTTCTCCTATCATAAATGTAATCTTTGAAATTAAAGTCAAGACTCTTTTGCCTAAACCTTCCAACTCAAAAGATCTAGCATTATTTCTATAAATGAAACCCAGGTATTTCGGGTGGTGGTACTAATGCCTCCAGGAGCTCTCACGGTGGCGGAGAATTCGGCCCTCAACGGCATTTTTACGTGAACTCAAAAATTTCATATGTCATGTAATGCATATATGATTTTAAATCACATAAATAATTTATGAAATTTACAAATAAACATTAAAACAATCATATGAAAATCAAATTTTTCAAATCTTTATAGCATTTTCAAAGCGGGTGGCTCACGTGCCACGTTGGGATCAGGCAGGATTAACCTCATGAACCAGGGAGCCTCGTGGCTCACGTGGATATGAAACTTTCCTTAAAGCAGGTCAAATAAAATCCATGATGAACCCCTTTACAATCACTTAACATATCTTTAGAAATAATGCGAGGCGAAGTGATAAATTTTTTTTTTTCTTTTCTTTTCTTTTATTTTGTTTTCAAACAGGATTTTCGGAAAAATTGGCCGAGTTTCCTCTGTTTCGAACTACAAATTTACAAAGCTTTGATAAAAGCATTTAAAAACACTTATAAACTTCAATTTTATACTTCCATAGCCAGGACTTCTCGTCCACAACCCGTCAAACACAATATACATACATATACATTTGTTTACTTCAAATCATCAAAACATTCAAACCCTCTTAAATTCCATGCACATTTTTATCAAAACATTTTGGGCTTGAGCCGGACTTAATACGTACCTCGTCCACTGAGGATCAAAGCCCACGTAGTTCCTTTTCAACTTTATACATATACATATATGCATAACAAAATATTCAACATGAACAATATGCAAAATTATATATACAATGAAATCACAGTCTTCGTCTCATCGATGGCCTCGACTCACTTTGCCTGAGTGACCTCTATCGGCCTTTTGTCTTGGGTCTGAAAATGTTTTGAAACATATAGAAAAGAATGAGCTAAAAGGAGCCCGGTGAGTGTACATTTTCATTAAAATAACATTTTCATTACTCTGATTAAAATCCATTTATACCTTAAACATTTATGCCTTAAACTTTCTTTCAATAAATACTTATGCATTTTAAAATCCATTTTATGCTTCTTTAAACATTTGTCTTAGTAAACTTTCTTTCTTTATTTCTTTCTTTCTTTCTTTCTTTCTTTGATGGAACCCGGGAAACCTTTGCAAAACAGTTTTAGAGATGCTTGACAGTGAAAGACCAGTCACATTCCGGTCGCCTTTCATTCTGACTGCGGGCTGCGACTGCATGGGGTTCAGTCCTGCTTACTTTATCACGTGTAAGGATATTACTCTAGCACCTATTCCCTCCCTCGATTAGTAACCTATAGCTTTACCCTCTAAATCCTTACTGCAGCTTAAAGTACTTGGTAGATATCGATCCTGCCAGTCATAGGGGTTTAGGGTAACCATCGATGCATTTGTTTCTTCAAAATACATTTATAAATACATTTAAATCCTTTACTTTATCATTAAAACACATATGCATTCTTTAAACATTTTAAACTTTCATAATACCTTAACATATGCATACATATTTAATACACATATAAATATATGCATTGATGTAAGATAAACGGTATCCATATGCCTTAACATTTACATAAATTTACATTAAACTTTCGGTTCTGTTAAAACCATTCACTTTTTAAAGCTTCCAGTTCTCAAAATATCATTTTCACTCACGAGTTCCGCTCGATCCAGCTTGCTTAAATTAATTAAGTTTCGTCAGGTAGTCTTTCACGCTTTTCAAGAAAACCACAACTATACATTAATCATAACTTCCATTTTAATCCACCATACACATTCATTTAACGCCAAATGAACAAATTACCCTTAGGCACTAAAAACCCATTCATTTTGGCCAACCTTTTACCAACTTATTTCTATGAACTTTATAGCTCAAAATTATTCAAACGGTCTTCAAAATTTATGAAAATCTCAGATCAGTCCTTTATATATCCAATGACATCTCTTTAAATTTTCAGTTTAAAAATTCCTTCTCTAAAGCCCTCAACCACATAACACAATCTGCACAACAGATGACTCAGTTGGCAGAACAGAATCTGCACATAACTCCACTTTAGAGCATTTTCTGGGCACTTTGGGATTAAAATTTGCATAAACTTCCTTCAGATAAATTTTCCCCTAGAAGTCTATTTTACCCAGAATTTTGAATCACTCAAATCGGATAAGAAATGAGCAAGTTATGGTAAAAATATGAAAACTGGTCGAAACAGGAAAACAGAGCATTTCCTGTACCGAGAACCAGACAATGGCTTACATATGGTCCTACTTTGAGTAAATTTTTAGGCCACTTAGGATCAGAATTTGGCGATACATTCTTCTTAAGTTTTGTTCTCCTTCAAGTCTATTTTACGTAGCCACTTAAATCACTCAAATCGGATCAAAATTGAGCAAGTTATGGCCAAAATACCAAAACTGGTCAAAACAGAAAACAGGACATTTTTTTGTACCGAGACTGCTGCCCAAATTGACCCAAAATGTGTTTCTCTTCCATTTTTTCTTTCACTCTAAACACTTAAATCTGATGCATTATACCCATTTCAACATAACACACAATTCACTATCAAACCTAACCCTTACTCACTTGATTTTGTCAAAACCCTAACCTAAACCATGGCTTTCTCAATTGATATTAAATTCCAGCACCATTAATATAATATAATCATTTAACATCCATACCAAATTTATAGACATTAAACATGGAAAACATCAATTCGCTTTCCACCATGAAAACTTACTTGTTTCTTGAGTTTCTTTGGCTCCTCTCTTTGATTACCCTTGAAGATCACTTGAAAGCTTGAAAACAAAGAAAACTCACCTCCCAACTTGGATTTCTCCTTTCTCTTCCTCTTTCTCCTTTCTCCCCTTTTCTTTTGCTCTCTTTTCTCTTTCTCTCCTTCTCATCGTGATCTCCTCTGTTGGAACTTAAATCCCTGGTACCTTTTAAATTTCAACTTTCAAAGTGCCATAAGTCGAAAAATTGATTGAAGTTGTGTAAAGTGAATTACCCTTTAATCCAAGCCTCTCATAGGTCCATTTTATGAGACCAAGTCATTTACCCATTATTTAAATCATAACTTAGCCATTAAGAAGATTTTGATTGGCTAGTACAATTAAATATCTCCATTATAGCGATTTTATCTCCGTTTAGCCTTTTCTTTGTTTTTATACTCGATTATATGTCAAAGAAATATTGTGGTCGTCACATATTTAGAATTTGAGCATGAATATTAGCCAAATCACTTCCTGCCCAGTGAATTCGGGCTCTGAAATCACCATCGGTTAAAATACCATTCATCATTAATCAGGACAATAGCGTATTACGGTGCGTTCGGATCACGCAGAAGCTATCACAAAAAACGGACTCCGTTTAAGCTATTTCAGTTTCGTTAGTCTTTATTCGACATTTTCGTATTTTCGCCCACCTCCGAAAAATTTCAACGCAGCCCCGACCTCTCGGGCCCGGAAATCACTATTCACTTAAATCTCCTATTCTTTCTAAATATCGCCAAAGTCATGAACTGAAATTTCTTACAAATTCCTCGCAAACCCCTCCATTCTGATATAATGTGTTAAAATCATTATTCCTGCAAGATTCGGTTACAATTTTAAAATTCCACTTCATGTCCAAATGGACGTCCTATTATTCTGCTTAAATTTAATCTACCCTCGTTTCTATCATTGGACCTCTAATCAGTTCAAAAACTACTATTATAACATTCAATCAGGTTGGGGTTTTACTAAACATATCTTTATACTTATCAAAAATAGGATTTCTCTATTTGACTATATCCTTTCTTTGAACATACAATTTAAATCTAAATAAATCAAAGTATAAGTCAAAATATTTTTAGTAAAATTATTTTAAGTATTTATTTATTTTAAAAAATATTTCAATAATTTTGAACAAAGATTATAAGTGATGTTTTAATTATTATAATAAAAATTTGAATTTTATCAAATTTATTTGTTTAAAAATATATTTTCAAATTAAAATCACGTGATAATAAAAAAAATCTAATTTAGATATATTTTATTGTTTTTTATTTATTTAAAATTATTTTATATGAGAGTTTCCTCGAAAATATTACAATTTGAGAATTTTTATTAAAGTCAGAAACCAGAGAAAATTAAATTTTTCCGAGAAAGGTAAAATCTGCATCGAATGCTTGAATTTTTCTAGATTTCGAACATCTAAAATGGATTGCACCGTTGAATCGTCTCTCACAAAATCTAAGCATTACGCCGACCTCAGTTGAATTCCAAGATGCACGGAATTTCACGTTTTCTCGAGGCACCGTGGAGCGTGTGCGCACACTCCTCAGACATCATGGCCGCGAAGAGTCGCTAATGCGTCACACGCAAACAGTCAAACACGAACTCAAATGCACTCCATGAGACATGCGGCAACACGTGATGGGTGAAAAACCATGGTAGATGGATACGGATAGGGTATCCAAAGAACCACTTGTATGGACTCGGCATGAGATGACTTTTCTCGGGACCCTCAACCTGCACTTCAAACTCGCTCAGGAGGGAAGGAAGAGAGAGCAGCAGCAAACCGAGAAAGAGAGAGAAAAGAGGAGAGCTTTGCAGAGAAGCCTCTACTTTCTTCTAGATTTTTCTGCACCTGGACCGTCCAATCCCGGGCGAGACAAGAGACAGCACTCTTTTTGACTGCAAAGAGCTACGCTGCGGTACCCGCTGGAGTTTCGCCAACCCGAAAAGGTGGGTCTTCTCCTCGCTGGGTTTAGTCTCGTTTAAGGACCTTGTTAATGATTGTGGATGTTCGGGGGTCTAATGGTCGCTCATCTCGGTTCCAAAATTTGACCGGAGCTACGAAATCCCTATGTTTCGCTTTCTTTACAATCCCGAAACTAATCAGGACTGTATGAGTTGCTTTTAGTTAATATGTTATCGCAATATTTGAATAACATGTTGTGTTGTTCGTGGTGGATGTTCGGGTGCCTAAAGATGGACTGACATTGTTTATTAGCCCATGTGAGCTAATTCTGGTGTTATTTCTATGAATGAACAATATGTTGTTCATGCAGATGATTTTCATTAATATACGACATATGATATTAACATGATTTATGGTGAAATGACATAATGCATTTCATACGCACAGGATCCAGAATAGTAGGCGGAGTTCATGACATGAAAAACACATGTCAAATGAATTTGATGGAGATTTTCCTCAAGAATTGCTCTTCGAGTTGTCCAATGGCGTTCATTACTTTGAGGAGGACCCATGTCTATTTCACAAAAGATCCAAGAATTCACCCTGTAGGTTGTCCAATAGAATTTTACTCCAAATTGATATTATGTTTTCAAGAACAAAACTTTTTGTTTTGAAAATAGTGTTTTCTCACACTCGCTTGTACGCGCTAGCCGCCGAGTACCGAGATGCTGAAAAAGCCGTGAGTCGCATTCTCATCCACAACATGTAAACATTTTCGAAAGTAGGACATATATGTTTTACTTGAATGTTCTGTGTGCATATCATATGATAAATTTAGGTGGGGAGTAACCCATGAAGAGTAACATCACTACCGGCATTGCTCACCCCGTCGTGATCCCTTCAGTACATGGAGTATTTGAAGAATACGCCACTAGACGCCCTTTCGAGAAGAAAGTCGACATGTGGCTTTATATATATCAGGCTCCACTCGGCACTCGACGAGGTGGTCCCGACACAGCGATCTTGAGCCATAGGCTGCTTCTTCGCAGCTTTGACCTGATTATTTAGATACCACTTGTGGTTCCCACTACCAACTGAAGCATTAGCCCGGGCCTGGGTAGTAGAACTACCTCGAACTGGCATCTAAGCTCATGGTCCTGTGTCTCGAGCCCACTCCGAGGCGAAAGAAACCCCGTGGCTTGTGGGGATAGCTCAGGAGTGGGACCACCGTCGGAGCGGGCCAGGGCCCTTAGCAAAAGGCGCCTTATATCACAGTCCTCACCCCGGCCCACTCTCGACCGAGGGTCAGTGTCCACCACCAGCTATCCCCTAGCCTCACAGGGCTCCTTTCGCTCCGCGGGGCTCGAATTGGACCATGAGCTTAGGTACCCATTCGAGTAGATCCCACTACCAACCTGGCTACTGGGCCTCGCTGGCGGCTGAACTACCGAATGGGTACCTAAGCCTACGGTCCTGTGCCCGAGCCCACCTGAGGCGAAAGAAACCCCGTGAGCTGTGGGATAGCCTGTTAACGATCAACCCTCCCGTCGGAGCTGGGCCGGCGGCGAGACCAGGATATAAGGCTTAGGCGGGCCACTTCTGCCATTTTCGACGAGGCGATCCTGACTACAGCATAGGGCACGTCGCCCCATGCGCCTGCTCATGAGAGCTGGTCTCACATCAAAGGGACACAATGGGAGCACTTCACTACCAACCGAGCTACTAAAATTTCGGGCCTGGTAGCGAGAGCCAAGCCCCATTTCCCCACATGCCCTTTGGCTTTTGCCCGAGCTCTCACGAGGCGAAGAAAAGGCATGGGACATGCCCCTATAGCTCAGGGAGGGACCACCCCTCGTCGGGAGGGCCAAAGGGGCCCTTACATATATTTTGCAAAACATGTATGAAACATTATGATCGATGCATGTCGATAAGAGCACAATCTAAAACTATTGTAATATAGCTGATAATAGCCAGTATGGATGTGTACTCGACGCGCCATTTTTATCATGGCAACTTCATAATATGAGACATGTGCTCGTAGGTTAACTAAAAAGGGTCAACCCGACCGGTTTCAAGGCCACAAAAGTAAAATTAGACTAAATTTGCCTTTTTAAATACTAAAGTAAATATTATTTTCCTTTCTCACGTGGCCTTATAAATCTAATGTAATGAGTGAATTTTAATTCATTAGCATTTAACAATGTTTGAACAATACTTGTAAATGGTCTTTAAAAATGACTTATATTTTATGTTTTCAATAGTGTAGAGGGATGTTTGAACAATACGCATAAATGGTCTTTAAAAAGGATTTATATTTTATGTTTTCAATAGAATAAAGGATTTCATTTTAACATTTTAAAATATAAGAGGTAAATGCCAAAAAAAATGAGGCATTGTTTCAAATACAAATTCATTCTCATATACCATACATACTCTTAAATTAATTTTTTAAGACTATACTCACATACCATAATATACAACTTACCTTCTCATTTTATCTCTTTTTTCAATCTTTTTTTTTTTTGATAAATCTTTTTCTATCTTCTTGATAAATCTTTTCTATATTATATTTTCTTTGCTAGTTGTTTTTCCCACTACTACAAAAACTAAAACAATAATTATATCCATGACGCTTTATGAAAAAAATGTCATTATTTAATTAGATATTATGGCAGCATTGACGCTTATTTATAAAGGCGTCATTGAACTACATAAGTTTTAAAAACATTGACGCTTATTTTAAGCATCATTATAACACAAACCTAAATGATTCCTACTTATTTCAACTCCTTTCTCCCCGACCCTTTATTTCATTTCTTTTCCTTTTCAAAATTTCGAAGTTCAGCCCTAATCCTTACCCTTCTTCTTCCCCCTTCTCCAAAGGGTTTCTCTGCCACGACACCATCACAAATGACACCACAACCTACGAAGAGAGCAGGGTCCTATGTGTGTGTGTGTTTTTTTTCCCATTTGAATTTGCAGCAACAAGCCCTAATCACCTTACCCTTTTTCTCCCCCCTTCTCCAAAGGGTTTTCTTTGTTGCAACCCCATCACTTGCACCATATCTGTGAAGAAAGCAGGATTGTGTTATTTTTCCAAGGTTTTTTCTAGATGGGGTTTCATAAAAAGTGTTTTTATTCGATCAAAGGATTACAATGTTATTTTTGTCTGAAAATTTCCATTGTGTTAACACGATCTTTTGAATTGAAGCGGTATCCAAGATAAATCAATTTAATCTTCAACAAATCGCCTTTCCTGTTGCTGAAGAGACAAGGGGCTTTTTCTCCATTGCCGATTGGAAGGAGCATGTTGTGTGCTTCAGACCTTGGCATGTCAAGAGCATATTCGGGAAGCAACTAGGGCTTAGGCTTAGGTTTTGTTTTCCATTTATGCTTTTATATCTCAAAATCTATTCAAAGTTTGAATTTACTATGGTTTTGAATTTTGTGTCACCACCATTGCTTTTTCAAGAGGTTTTTAACGAGTCCATGCTTGTTTGTTTGGAGCCATGGAAAAAAAAAGGGTAAAAAGGACGATTTTCCCTTCAATTTTAGTTTTTTCTTTCACCTTCAGCAAAATTATCGTTGAGACAATTTTCTGGGGAAAAAGCAAGACTGCATTTGTGGATTTTAATCGGAATTTTGTGAAAGCTTGTGCATTTGTTCCAAGGAATTTATGTGTTCGTTATGTTTTTGTAGGATATGAGTATGGAGGTTGAAGTTGCATTCATTTTGATTGTGGATTCAGCACCATCATTTCAAAGGATATCATAAAACTGGAGATGTATTTAGAAGGGAAAAAAACTCTTAGGTATTCCTCATTGCTGTATTTTTTTTCATTATTTCAATATTATCTTTTGACTCTTGGATTAATGTTTTGATTCCTATTATATTAGTTCATCAAATGGGTGGTAGCAATGTAGGGATTGATAAGAGAATTTGCCTCATTCAATCTGCATCACTACCATGGAATTGCTCTTTAGTTGCTGGTTTGACATGCGCAAGTCAATTGAGTAGGTTGATGGTAATTTTTTTTCTCTTTACATTACCTTGATTATATAAAAATTTCAAACCATGAGAAAATCATCTTTTGTTTGGAGTTGTCATGTCTAGTTTAGAAATTATTGGGTATTGCCAATTGTCAAAAATTAGATGTAGAAATCATCTTTTTCACTATGGTCCTTGTGGGCCTTGTGGTAACATTTCCAACACCACCAAGTATCAATATCAGTTTGTCCCATAGGCCTTGGACCAATATGTCTTAAGTCCCATTACCAAGATGATACATTTGGAAGTGATTTTTTCTACCAATTTTATCCTATTTCTAACTTTTTTTCTTTATAATTATCAGAGTTTGAAATATCTTTTATTTATATATTTCCTTTTCCTTCCTGGTTCTGCCAAATGGATATCCTAAAAGTTGCTTCGGGATTTAAATACGATCCTACTCTTTCCCATAGAGGTATATACTATGACAAGCCTAAGGGATGTCTTTTGAAGCTAGATTTCTTTGGGTCAATTGAACCTAATGGATGTTACTTTGGTTGTCTTAAGGTACTGGGAATTATTATTTTATTTATATAAATTGCATTGTTTGATGATGATCTTTGAAATGGGATTTATTTGGAAATTGGTGTTTGTTTGCCATGCCTTTGAACTTGATAATGGTTAGGAAGCCTGCCCGCTGTAACAACCACATACCCATAAACAAGAGCTCCTGATCTTTGGTTAATTTCTAAATTCCTGGTACTTATGGAAAAACAATTTAGAATTTTGGTCACAACCTGTAAATGGTTAAACATAATGAACAATTTTGGAGGGTAAACCCATGACTTTAGTCATTATCAGCTTGGGAGATGGAATTATACATGTGTTTATGTGCAACTGCATGTATGTATATGCCTTCATGTTTACTTATTTGGGATTGTGTTCGAGGTACACTGGCTGGCATCTCAATACAAATTCCTTCTCACTCATACTTGATCTGCTTCTACTTTCATTCTTGCTAAATGTGTAAATAATTAGGTACTTTAGCCTAGTTAATTAGGTACTTCAACCTATTTAAATATTCCTAAATTCATTCCATAATCGGGACATGGAAAGTACATAACAATATACAAGCATTTTTACTTCCTGAGAAATTTTTTTCGTTGGTTGTAATTTATGGTCTTTTGCTCCTTATGATTATGTTAATTTTGTTCTCATTTTACATATACTAAAAATTTAAGGTGCTATAGTTTTAATTAGAGTCTTGCCCTATTGTAGATTTTGTATGTGATGAGTCCATAGGATTTTACCAGTAAATTGAAACGATTTTGTTGCTTACTTGGACCTTGTGAAATTATTTTAGATATAATCTATTTTTTTCTTTTTGATGTCTTGGTAGGTTATCCATGATCCCTAGTTTGGAAATATTAACCTTCAAAGATGATCATCATTAGTCATGATTACGGTTTCAAAATGAAATTTTTCATGAAGAATTTTCTAGAATAAGTCCTCATGATTTTGCTGCTCTTATAGTGTCAAAAATTGGAAAATCTTTCATGGGTATACCAGTATATAGTAGTAGAAATCCAGCAACTATGATCCTTTTTTTTAGAATTTTCTATTGAGGGTAATTTTAGTGGTAAACTACCACCCCACCGAACATGCACAATATTTAGATGAATGAAACTAAAATTAAGGTGTATGCATGCACAAATGAGTTTAAATGTGATCTTTTGATAATTTTTTAAAACTAAAGCTCTCTTGTGTTAATCAAATGATTGGTGTCTCTACTCGCACAAGATGAAATTTGAATATGATTCTATTTCTTAATTTTAGCCAAATTATTTATCGCCGATGGAATTCTTTTGGTAGTAATTCGATTCTTTCAGATGGTCAACTAAAGCAACCATTGAAATTTGAACTCGCATAACTGGAAATTTTATTATAACTTTCTTTTTCATTACTCACAGATTCAAGTATCTCGTATTTGTGTGATGGATCATGGATGTAATCTTTGTGCTTGTCTTGCTTTAAACTTGATAAATGTTTCAGTTCATGCTATCGAGAGGACTCCTTCCGAGAAAGGAAGCTGAACAAAATACTTATACTACAGGTATTTATGATATATCTTTTCTAATTTATTTTTTTATTATGTTATTTTGTTTGTTCATATTTAGAGTCCCATGAAATTGGATATTCACCTTAAGCTACCGTGATATTAATTTGTCAGTTTCTCATTACTTTTATGTGGAGACCTATTGTCTGTCATGAACCCCATGTATAATTGTGAATCTTATCTTCATTACCATAAGACCATGAAAATTTTTATTTAGTGATCTAACACTAAAATTCAAGGCCTATATTTGAGCTTGTAGGGATTGTGTGGAGTTTTGCTTTTGGGATTCAGAGGTTACAATATATATATATATATATATATATATATATATATATATATATATATATTTCTATCCTCGATGAAAATTGGTAATTATGAAATGTCGATAACTTTATTTTATGGAAATATTAGGAAATATCTCACAGAAATTTTGACACAAAATTTCGATGAACTAAAATCGATAAGGACATAAAATAAGAAAATTATAAAATATAAAACATTTTAGTATTGATTTAGACTATTCGATTAAATAAATAATTACAGAAATATGAACTAATTTTTTAGATAATATGGATGAACCAAAAATTAATAACAAGGACTCGAGCGTAAGAGGTGGGTGTTTAGATTAAAAAGACGCATAAGAAAGATTAAATAAATACATATGTTTTAAAATTTATTTCAAATTTAAAATCAACAAGCTAAGTTGTTGGGCTAATCAAATTTTAAGTTTTACAAAACACTACCCAGCCAGGTTCAAACACCTTTCAATTCCCTCTCTTTTATTTTTTTATAATTTTTTTTTTTGCCCTTTTCTTGTTGAAATTTCTTAAATTCATGCTTCCCTTTAGTTCTTGCACATCACCTTTAGTTGTCTTTTTGTTAACTTTGCTGAATATAGTTGGGAATTTCTTTCCATTTGCAATAATATCATTTTTCTTCTCGAATTGGCAAACATGCAAATCCTGACCCTTTTTATGTGAGAAACAACTTTTCACACTCCCTCAAAGGATTAACGAATATACTATCACTGGGAGTGCTTTGGTTTTGTACATCACTAATGAAGACATTAAAACCGGTTTTTTTCTAACTAATTCCACATCTTTCCCTTTCTTTGTTTTACCGAGAATTTTAGTTTGAATCTCTCATTGCATTTGGGTTAAATTGGAAATTTATTAGATACTATGGGTGTTAAACGATGTAATTTCAGTCCATAGTTTTCTTATAGGCGCTTTTAATTTCTGTAGGTGGGTGCTGATCTACAACTTTGTAATTTCACTTTGATGTCACTTAAAACTCATAATTGATAATAATTGCTTACTAAACAATAATTTATTTGATTTTATGGTAATAATTGGATATGATAATAAATCTATATTTATAATAAACTAATTATATTTTAATTAAAACTTGATTCATAATTAAATCCATGACTTCAAATAGTCAAACCTAAATAAATGACAATTTTCCAATATTTTAAATTCTTCTTAATTTAACTTTACCTATATTATTTTTCACATCAATATTTGGTTAACAATAAAATAAGTGAAAAATACATTTATTTTTACTAATGTTTTCTTTACTTTAGCGCTTTTCGAGATGAAAACTATAGAAGAGTATGAAATAAATTTAGTAATTTTTTTCTTTTGATAAAATCTTTGAAGATGTGTCTTGTATCTCAAGTTACAGAGGTATAGAATCAAGGGTTTAACAATACGATTTTGGCAAAGATGATACCACCAACTTAGTCAAGGTCGAGGATCTCCCAAATTCCCCGCATTGTTAAGGTAATGTACTTCAGATTCGAATCTCGGGTTTATCGTGATTCGTCCGAACCCTAAACCTTTGATTGGCTGGCTTGAAAGCTCCAGCCTGTTTTAAATTCTTTGGTTGCTTAGAATAGCACAAGAAATTGAAGTTGTGAATTTGGTTTTTCATTGTTTGGAATCTGCTGAAAGATCGCCTTCCTCCCAATTTTGACGTGGAAATGTCATCATTAGATAATTGCATTATAGGACATAAGAATCTTGATATGGATCATTAGTTTGACGATGACTAGAAACTACGATTTATTGTCTAAATGTTCATAGAAATGTTGGTGACTACATATGAAATCTTGAAGTTTTTTTTTTTACTTTTGATTTATTGACAAGAAATAATTTGATTTAAAGGAGAATATAAGGTATGGTCATGTGTGGAAAAAGACACAATAGAAAGATTGGAAAAAAATTCAATAGAAACAAGAAATCTATTAAAGAAATCCAATCCTAGTTTCCTTCCTTTTGCTTTGAAAAAGGAACCATTCCATCCTAGTTTCCAACCCTCCTCGCCCTCGGATTGAAGCTCCACCTCTTTTGGCTATAGAATTCTGATATTTTTTATTTTTATTTTTCAAATCCTAGTTTTTTAATAATTAAATATTAATTTCGTGTTAACAGACATTTAAAAAGGCTACATAATTTTTTTCTAAAATTCTAAGGGCACGAGTTGGGTGCATTAGACTTGCCCAAGTTTTTTTCCTATTGGTTACTCACTTATGAATGCATCGGGTCGAAAAACATGAGCTCTTGAATCCATTTTCAATCTCTTGGAACCAGTCCAGCCAATTTTCTAGCTATAAATTTAAGAGCTCAGTGTTTAATGTGGCAAGTTTCTTATAGTTAGACTTCTTTTGTTGTTCAACAAAATTATGGCTTTTACTTTCATAACTATTCAATTTTGCCTGGTATTCATGTGACAATGTAAACTACAGGGAAAATAAGAATTGTGTTAATGCTTCTTTCACTGTAAGTTTTTAGATTAAAATAGAAAATGTGCAAAATAACTCGATGTTTTACCTAATATCTCACTTACACATTAAACTTCATTTTGGTTCAAATAGGCCCCGATAGTTTACTTCAATGGCTAAAAATAGCCCATATATAAAATTAATAAAATTATTATTTATTATTAGTTTTAATTTTTTACTGTCTAGCTCATTTTGGTCCATTTTAGCCTGTGGTCTGCATAGGGTCAGACTGGGCTAGCCAAAAGTGGGCATGAATAAAAGTGGGTAGAAGCACTTTGTTATTTTTCAAATATTAAGAATGTACATAATGTTGTGTCAACCCTTTTGTTTTATGTCATTCTCTTTCTCGCAGTTTGCCATCGTCGGGCTTGCATCTTACAAGTTATCATTGGTGGAGTTCTTTCTTCTCGCAAGGTATTATTCTAATTTGAGTTCACGTTCATTTAATACCTTGAAAATTATCACACTAGCACTCCTGAAAATAATTAATTGATATCTTAATCTAGTTGGTACTTACAAAGTTTTTTGCTTGGTTTTCTATATCTAAAGCTTCATTTCCACATTTAGTAGAACAAGTGGATCCTATGGTGATTTTCTTTGCGAGCTTAGCACTCTCCCATAGAAAGATCCTCCACTACCAAAAAATTAAAGAACATTTTGTACTCATACCCATAGAATCTATGTAACTTGTTCGGAATATTTGTTGTAATTTTGGATCAATGTATATATCTATAGCTTTGTAGCCTTATTCATATGATTTTGATATTTTTTTTTTCTCCTCTATATTACTTTCATATTAGGTACATTTTCTGGCCAATTATATTGCTATATCGTGATTATAGCCACGAAATTAATGAAAATAGGATTTTTAATGTCAGAAGATAATGACACTTGTAATGAGGCCATGATTATAAAAAACAAAAACATATAAGATAATGACACTCAAATAAGTGTCATTGTTAAGATATTAGATTGAAATCTTGATTTGAGTGAGGGAACGACGCTTTAAATGAATGTCATAGTTTTGATTCATTAAAAGATGACGCCAAATAAGCGTCATTGTGTAAATCTTATACCATGACGCTTTATGAGTTGCCATTGTAACTCTTCACACGATTAAGTGTGTCATTGATTAACTTTTTCCTTGTAGTGTCCATAAACAAGGAAAGGTAATTTTTATTGTCATTCTTAGTTTGAAATCATCCTCTACACCTCTTTATATCATTTTATTTTTCAATAAAGTGGTTATTCTACATGTATACGAATTTTCATTTGTTTTTTCATGATCTTGTCGTCAGTTTCTATCATAGCCGTATGATTGTATCATCTTGGTACATCGCTTTGTTTTTGTCTTCTTCTTTGCATCATTATTCAGGTGGTGAACGATTCGCACGGCAAAACATATTTACTTAGCACAACAAATCAAATCAGCCATTGCCATTATGTTGTATAACTTTTCATATGTACTCTAGTCACTATAATAACATCAAATTTGTAGCCTGAATAATTCTTTTCTATTAACTTGATGTTGTTTAACTTTAAGCATTTTTAACAAATTTGATTACTTGTTTCATCAATATAATAGTTTGAATCAATAAAATTATCTTTCCTTTCAAAAATTATTTTTTAAATTTGGTTAATAAGTTTTGCACTTAAAATTATTTGAAATATCTAAATTTAGATTAATGTTTATTTGTTTAATTTGTAGTTTACGTAAAAAAAAGATTGAAAATATAAATAAAATTATGATATATGAAAATTGAAAATTCAATTAAGTAGATAAGAACAATAAATATACAATTAAAATAAATAAACTTTAAATCTTGGGGTACAAGCCCCTTCTAAATGGCTGCTATATGACCATCTACCCCTAATTCGAAGGTTTCCTTTTAGGCTCCACTTGGCTGAGTTGATTGAAGAAACTGACACATTCACATCCAACTGCTCTATAGGCTCTTGGTAAAGACTCTAATCGCCTACTATAGCTTATTAGGGGTAAAGCAGTCTCACTGAAAAAAAGGAACAAATTGTAGTTTTTTTATCCGTCCATTAAAATAATAAATTTCATTTTATCCTTTCTATCTTTACATAATTTTAGGATTTTTATAAATTTTATAAATTATATGAAATAATATGAATATCTTATGGTTATAAGTTTATTTCATATTATATTCATACAAAAATAATATGAAATTATAAAAATTTATAGCATTAAATAATTTTTTATTTTTATGAAATAAAATTTTATAATTTCATATTATCATTTTATTTATATAATAATATTATAAATGTATTCATAAATTATAATGTATAAAATATTATAAATTTGTATGGTTATAAATTTATAAAATTTATTTGTGGTTATATGAAATAATAAAATTGATCACCATAAAAAGAATATATGAAATAAATAATATTTTTATTCATGGTTATAACCATAGATAATAATTTTTATTAATGAAATTACAAATAACCATACATATGAATTTTATTTTATAAATTTATAAATAATATTACAAAAAATAACCACAAGGATTTCAGAAATTGTTAACCATAAATTTTTTTATTTATGAAACAATATTATTTATGTGGTTAAATAAAAATTTTATTTCATATATTTATTCATGTATATAATTTTATAATCTCATTTTTTTTTGTATGTTTTTCTATATATACATTCATTGTTTTTTATTTTTCTAATAGTTGTGGACCTGCATTTTTGCCAGGATTTGTTTCCCCATTCAAAAGGCTAGACTCTGCTTTTACTTTTGAAACCATTTTGAAAATGGTTCAATTGCCACTCTATTTTGTTAATTTTAAGAGAAACAAAATAAGAAAGAAAAATTATAAATGTAACTCATGATAGAAAAAACAGGTTTAAGTAAAACTAGTCTATGTTTGGGCTGGGTTACCTATCGGAAAGGTATGATGGCAAGCTATAGCTCCCCTTCAACCCCCTGAAAGTTGAATGTCTACTAAGCAAGTTGAGTAAATATGACTTTTCGTTAATCAACTAATGGATACCAAAGATAATCAGTAACAAGCTAAGAGCACATTAGACATGTAAAACCCGAGAAAATTTTAAATTTTTGAAAAATAGTAATTTCGGGACGAACTTTGAATTTTCTAGGTCTGACATAAAACTACTCACCATTAGATTCGTCTCGTGAAATCTAGCTACTATGTCACATTTCATCGAATTCCGAGATAGTCGAAATTTGCACGTTTTTCGAGGCATGGAAGTGTGGACCCGCATTTTTGCTTGCACTCCTACTGATGGCTTAGACTCGCTACTGAAAACCATTAAAAAATGGTTGGGAATACTTGACTTATTTGTTTTTATTTTAAAAGGAAAACAAAATAAGAAAGAAAACCCTAAATGTGAATCATGATAATAAAAGGCAGTCCGGAAAACTATCTAGGTCCTGGTCAAGTTACTTATCTAGAAGGTACTATGGAAGGTGAAGACTCTAAGCCCCTAAAGTCTGGTCTCTACTAAACAAACTAAAGAAAATATGGCTTTTGACTAATCAACTAATGAATACCGAAGATAAGCAATAACAATACAAAAGTATGCAAGACACATATAATAAACAATGTGCCAAAGTCAGATGAGAAAATGACTTACACTGTTGTAATACTTATCAATTTGGGAAACACGTTAGTGTACACAGCCATAAATATTCATATTTATCTTGCTTGTTATGATTTAGAATACATCTGATACAAGAAAGGATACGTTAGCTGTTAAAGGTCTCATCCAAGCCCATTAGTATGTCGCCACAATAACTGCAATAGAGTCTGTTCTTTATAGAACTATGAATAATCATGTTAAATTTTTGAAAATCCATTTGAACGAAAATAAAGTTGTATTGAAATATTGAATATGAATTTGAAATATCTGGTGTTTTAAGAATGTTATTCAGATTTTAAAATGAATATTTTAAATTAAAACTGAATTTTATAATTTGATGTTTTGATTTAGATATTTGAAAATTAGAACGAGTCCGAATTTTGAAATTGTGACACTTTCAATTTTGAAAATTGGGAAATTGTAAATGAAATTTAAATGAAAAATGAAATTGAAAATGAGGAATCTGAATTTTTAAATTGAAAACTTGAAAAAGAAAGAGAGAAAATAAAATAAACATAACATAAAAAAACATAAAATAAATAAAATAAAATAAAATACAATACAATAAAATAAAATAAAAATAAAAATACACGAAGAAATCTGACTTTTTGAAATTAGATATCTTGAATTTGAAAATTATAAAAATATTATTTTGAAATTAAAAACTTAAAATGAAATTTAAAATTAAAAAAATGAAAATTTATAAATTGATTTTTTTTGAAGACTTTTTTTTTTAATTTTAGAAGATGATAAATTGTGAATAAATTAAGAGTATAATTTGACCAGCTAAAGAGCTTATCAGAATACGAGGCAAAGGGGCTTGGTCGAATGACCAAAGGGTCGGTGAATTAACCCAAGGGGTTGAGGATACTATGTTGGGCTTCTAAATATGGGGTCTAAGTTAATAAGTTTGACCAAATTCTCATTTAACTCAAGATAAAGGGGGACGCGCCTTAAACTGGCCGGGCATAAACTAATGTATTGGGCCTATCGGATGAGCCTCATTCGACGACCTGATGAGTCTCTAAATACGTGATGGTCCTAAGTTAATGTGTCGACCTAAGGTAGCGAGCCTGTCACCCCAATGCGCTATGATGAGGTTTGAGCCTTAATTTGATGGACTTAGATTAATGGGTTTGAACCCAAGTAAATGGCTCGACCCAATGGGCTGGACCTAGAAAGATGGTAGGGTTTTCTCGACTTCAAGTCCCAATAGGTTGGTCAAAGAACTTAATGCACCTAATGAATTAGGTTAAAAGGGCTTGGCCGCTTATAGAACTGGGCTTAGTAGGTTCACTAGAAGAAAACGGGTTGGATAGGTCGATGGTCTATTTAAGCCAAAGAGTTAACCAATAAAATAAATTAGAAGAGATGAACTTAGAATTACAAAACATTTTATACAAAGAAGACAAAAAAATTAAAATAAGTATAACAAAAAGATAATATATATATATATATATATATATATATATATGAACAGAGCAAAGCAACTAATGTAATGAGTAGATAACAAAATGAATAAAACACACATGCATGACGGAATTGAAGAAAAGGAGTACATAAATAAATTGCATAATTTTATTAGTAAAATATATACAAGGCACACAAGTAAATTACATGATTATATTCAAATATATACAATACGGAGCATTAGACATGATAGAAAAGAAAAAGGATTAGCAAAACGTATACCAATGTGACGCTGAAATAATATACACAAATAAAAGGTAAAGTAATTAGGTGGAGTGTTAGTGATAGACAAGATGATGAAATACTATTTGTCATAAAATGGATATGACTGGGTGGTGAACTAGATATATAAGCGTGTGAGTCAAAACCTGAGAATGAGAATGTGTAAAGAAAAATTTGTAATGTATCAAATTGTGTGCAATCATTGATGTGTAGAAGATAGGAATATGGATGTTAAGGGAAGCCGCATTGTTAAACAAGGAAATGTGGAAAACGTATGAGGCTATAAATATGATAAAAACTAAATCCAATAAATCACTAACACATTCTACTAGAAATACTCCCCTGCCACAAACCAGAATACCAATAACAAAACCAAATTAAAAAAACCTACAAGCACAAACTTCTATGATCAGCTCTTTAATTTATCAGACTACCTCATCCCCTCTCTCCTACTTGCATCCCCATACCAAAGGCAAAATTTATCGAAACCTCTCATTGAAACTTGTGATTTCTATTTACAAGAATAGCCTGGCTTATCATCAACTACACGAATACCCGCCAAGACATCAATTATAATATTTTCTCAAACTTTTCACTTATTATACCCTTCCCTGCTGCATCTTCCAATACCAATCATTTTCAAAAAATTTTAAGCAAAAACCGATATTCGAACCATACATACAAAATAATAATAATAATAATAATAATAACAGTATGTGATTCAATATGCTTATAGACTCACTTTAAGAGCAATAAACCCAACAAAATCAAGGAACAACGAGGTTAATCCATCATAAAATAAAGGTATACTATCTAGATAAATACGAACCATAAGATGATAATAATGCAAAAAAACTAGTATTCAAGAAGTCAAACCTTAATCAGGGAAAAGACCTCTCCAAGAAATTCTTCCCCTTGGTTCTTCTCCTACTCCCTCTCTTCCTTCCTTATATTTTTGTTTCTTCCCTCCTCTTCTTTCTTTCTTTTTTTTTTCTTCTCACCTCTTTTCTTTCTTTTCTCCTCCTCCTCCTTGCTCCCCCCCTCCCTTTCTCTCTTCTTTCCATTTTTTCCTTCCTCTCTCTCTCTCTTTGGCCTCTCCGTAATTCCTCCTACCTCTTTTTCGTTCTTCTTGCTCCTCCTCCCCACTTTCTCTTTCATCTTTTTCCTTCCTCTCTCTTCTATTTCCTTTCCCTCCTCTTTTCATCTTTGCCCACCGTCTTTTGGCTCCCTATCTCCGCACTTCCTCCCCTCTTATTTTCTCCTTTTCTTCCATCTACTTCTCTCGTTCCTCCCTCCGTACCTCCCACCGCTTCGTTTCAGTCCTCCTCCCACTTTCTCTTCTTTCCACTTTTCCTTCATCTCTTCTCTGCCTCCCTCCACTCCTCCTACCTCTTTTCCGTTTTTCTGGTCCTCCTCCCCCACTTTCTCTCTTCTTTTCATATTTTTTCCTTCCTCTCTCTTCTATTTTTTTTGTTCCTTTCCTACCTCTTTTCCGTTTTTTCTCCCGCTCCTCCTTTCCTCCTCTCTCCTTCTTCTCTGCCTTTTCCATCTTTTTTCCTTCCTCTCTCTTCTATTTTTTTTTGTTTCTTTCCTACCTCTTTTCCGTTTTTTCTCCCGCTCCTCCTTTGCTCCCCTCCTTTCTTCCCTTAAAACATGGGAGAAAGTGGGAATCATGGTTGTGTGGGGGACCTATGTCCCCCCACTATGTCTCTACTTTTTTTCTATTATATATATATATATATATATATATATATATATATATATTATTTTAACGTTTTATTCAACTTTAAATAAAAACAATAAAAAATTAATAAAATAATAAAATAAAATAAAAACACGCTTGGGGTCTACATGTGAAGATAGTGTGGGACACGTGGTACACATCAGGTGGCTCCAAGGGGAGACTCATGTCGACGCGGATCTAAATAAACATGAGCTCAAGTGTGGGCCACATGGGTGGACACATGGCATGATGCCATTGGATGAAAACTCAAAGAGTGGGATAAGTGGATGAGGAAATCCAAACCAACTAATGGTAGCTTGACATGTGGCATGAGAGGACAAGTCCTCTTGACCCAAGTTCTCCCAACCGGTTTTGGGAGAAGGAAAAGAGAGGGAAAATAGAAAGCAGGTAAGGAAGGAGAAATTTGTTTATAGTTTCTCATTTCTCTCTAGATTTCCCGCGATCGGATCACTCGTCCCAACGCAGACAAGAGGCAAAGCCGATCCCCACTCAAGAGCTACGTGGGTACCGGGTACCGTGGAGTTTCGACAAACTCCCGGAGGTGGGGGTTTTCCTACTTGTTTTATTCCTCAAGCAAGAGACATTTTAATGGTTGGGGGATGTTCTGGGCCCGAGTGGCCGCTCATTCCTGCCTAAAATCCTGAACTGAGTGATAAATCCTCAGAGGGTTTGGACAAATCTTAAACCCGACCGTGGACCGTATGTGTTGCTTCAGGTGTTGATATGTTATTGCTATGTTTAAATAACATGTTGTTGTGTGTAAATTTTGTTAATATATGCATGCTCGATATATTAACATGTATTATATGAAAATGACATAATGCATTTCATATGCACTGGGGCACCCTAGAATAGTAGGTGTGAGTACATGACATGAAGTACGAGGCTGTCCATCAATTTAATCGAAAAGCTATCCGGGCACCGTGTTGGGAAATCGTCCAACAATTCATGTCAGAGAGGCCTATGAATTGTTTCGAGAGTTATCCAACAAATTACCTCGGAGGATTGTCCAACATTTATATCGGAGGTTGCCCACAAATGTTCACAAATACTTTTGTTGGAACGATTTTAATACATGGCATAAGCATGTGAGGGAGCTCGGTGAGGACTCTGCACACAGGATCGACATGTAGACATTCGAGTAGGAATCATGAATTCACTTGAATGTGTGTGTTTTCCATTGCACAAGCACTTAGGTGGGGAGTAACCCAATGTAGGAAAATATCACTACTGGGCATTGCTCACCTCGTCGTGGATTCCTTCTTCAGGCCAAGGGAGAGCTCAGAAGACGACGCCACTGAGAGGCTTCTCTGCCTGAGAAGAGAGTCGATATGTGGCTTTGTTTATATATTTTTGTAAAACATGTATGAAACATTATGATAGATACATGTTGTATAAGAGTGTAATTAACTCTTGAAACTAATGTAATATAGTGGGTTATATTTTGGTGAGTATGATGTATGGGCTTGACATGACCATTTTTACTCATGTATGGGTCTCATGATATGAGACACAATGTGTTAAGTAGTCGACGATGGTCAATGGACCCTAGTTTTGGGGCCACAAGACATATATAACAAATAAATAAACAAGTAAAGTCATATGAGAAAATGTATATATGGGCGGCAAATCAAAAGCACTTACTCAATTAAGGAGCAAAATGCACACAAAATACAAAATATTTACAAACAATTAGAGTTATAGATTAGATGTCAAATTGTTTATTAAAAATGGATACATGAAATGCCATGTAGACACCGCATTTTTTCTATGATACGTCATAAACATGATCCCATTTATATTGAAAACCCATTTAGAAAAACGGTTTGGAGTCACCATTATTTTGTTTATTTTTTAAGAGGAGGAAACAAAATAAAAATAAAATTTTAGTGTGACTCCTTTTTTAGAAAAGACAAGTCTACAAAAACTGAGTCTGACTTCGAAGGTCATGTTCCAAATTAGGAAGGTATGGTAGTGAGTCATAGCATCCCTCTGGGTTTCATAAAGCCGAGTCTCTACTAAACAAGTTTAGGAAAGTGTGACAATCAATTAGTTCATTTTAAATACCAAGAAATAACACATATAATACACGAGGGCACATCAAACATACAACAAGCAAATAAGTAAATAAATAAACAGGCAAAGTCTAATAGGGGAAGAATGTGTACCTTGGCGGACAAAGCGATCAATGAAAGACAGTTAATTCAATAACATATATAAAAACATTTATAATTAAATTAGAAAGTCCAATTATAAATCTAGTGTCGAATTATTTAATAAAGAGTACAAGAGATGTTAGGTTGTTGAAATCCGAGATAATAGCTCTTGATATCCTCGATTACAGATATTTGAAAATGGACTCGTCTTAAAACATAAAATGTGATTGTAAAGACAAATCCCGGAAAGCAACCTGGCACGCCTTGATAAACGATATTTATACGTAAGGGCCATTTTTTCTAACATACGGAAATGCGGTAGCTCGATGTGAGGCTAAGTGATATCATTGAACAAGTTCATGGAGGCATCTATGGTACCTACGATAAAACCAAAGTCTGCTATTCATCAGAAATTGTGAAGCATGCCAAAAGTTTGGCAATACTATTCATGCCCCATTAGTGCTTCATAGCTCTGCCTAGTCGGAATCCACAGACAATTTCTCTCCGCCACCTCGCCATGACCAACCCTCTGTCAACAAGCCTAGATTGAATAGATCTCCCTCTCCATGGAGAAGCCTAGACTCGGCACTGTGCGCAGTGGACGACATGTTGTTGTCCCCCTTTGTTCCTTTCTTACATTCGCACTGTGAGGCTCCGTCACACTTCAGTTCTACCAAAATCTCCAAATGCACGATGGTCTTCAAGACCTCACCATCTTATGCATGCTCTACCCGATCATGAAGCTACAAATTGGAAATGATGCTCTCCTGTGTAAAGTCTTCCTGTAACGCCCTAAAAATAACCTAGCAGTTTTATAACATGTTTGGGGTATAAAATAAGTTAAATTGTATTTTTTTTTGGAATTTATATTGATAAAAAAATGATAAAACCCAAAAATTATAAAAGAAGTAAGGTTAAATTAGTAAAATGTCAAAATGAAGACCTAGTGGTCATAAATGAGAAGTGTATGGGCCAAAATGGAAGAAAGGTAATAAGTTAAATAGCAAATGAAAGAGAAAAGAAGGATTAAAATGAAAAAAAATGAGAAATGAGGAAATAATGTGCTAGCCAAACAAGGCCTAAAGGGTTTTTGAAGTTAAGACCAAAATTGGTCTTTAAATAACATTTCTCATTTGGGCATATCTTCACATTGAGAACTAGGGCAAGGTTGAGAGAGTGAGAGAGGAGACTAAGTTGGCTTTGTGCTTTCCAAGGATTTGAGCCAAACAAAGAAGAAGGAAGAAGAAGGAATTGAAAAGAAAGAGATAAAAGGTATGAAACTAACCCTAACCCCCTTAATATTGTGTTTGGGTTTGATGGAAACCCCAAATCGGAATAGAAGTGTTTAAATGGTTGTAGATCAGTTTTAGGGTTGTTTTGGGTTAAGTTTCAAAGTGCTTTTGGGTTAGGATTGGTTTTGAGAAATTTTTGTATAAAGGAAATGTTGGGGTTTTAGGGGAGATGCTGTAAAATTTTTCCAAAAACCTATGTTTTTGTTTTTACATAATCTGGGCCATCACTAGTTCAAATTGAGTGATTCAAATTTTTGGGTAAACTAGACTTCTAGGAGAACAAATCTCCTTTAAAATAAGTGTATTAAAATTTAGACACCATTGGACTCAGAAATTCTTCAAAGTGAAGCTCTATTTTCGGGCAAATTGTGGTTCTATTTTTAAAATAGAGTAGTCCCGCTTGTTGAACATATCTTGAGTTTTCAAAGGTTCGAATTGATGATTCCAATTTATGAATAAAATAGATTTATAGGGGAACAATGGACTTAAAGGAAGTGGGGTAAAAAGTGGCTCATTTGTTCCCAAAAAATTTTACTTGAAAGAAGTTGGGTAGAAAACAACCCTAACTAGAAACCTAAATAAGCCAACTAATATTGTTCTCTAATTGTGATAAATTAGAGGTTGATGACGAGGAAGCCTGACCTAAGAACGAGATTCTGAGGATAGGAATTGAGGAGCGACAACCTTTTTAGGTTTGTTCTCCATACCTCTCTTCCTTTTTCAAGTTTTGTGATTACAATAAAAAATTGTTCGAGTATCAAAAGTATTATTTGGGTATAAATGTGTATACAATATTGTAAATTACTATGACTAAATTTTAATGCTCTTAATAGAATGTTATCCATCATATTCGAGTTAAGGATAGATTGATATACCAATAAGGGTCAAACTAGCAGTACTATGAACGAAATGAAATATAGTGGCATACTAATCCATAGCCCAAAGGACAGTATCGGTAGTGTACACACAATGATTTTTAAATAACCAATGCCAGCTTCACGACCGCACTGTTATAAATGTTTTTATACCGGTCTATAGCCCAACAGGACTGTGCCGGTGATTCCGTTATCCTAGTCACTGAAAGAAATGGTTAAATACGTTTTTAAGGGAAAAATTATAAGTAAATGTGTGAAATGCATGATTGAAAGTTTTGGAATGAAATATCGCAGCAGCACCCCTTTGCGGTCCGACATGATTAGGCTGATTCAAATGGGCCCGAGATGCCTATTTAATTCTTTTATTTACCATTTTATTAAATTTTCTTTTTTAAAAATATGACTGCATCCTCGCCCTAACTAATGGCGATCCAACCGGCCCTGCGCTTTACTCGGCGCTTTCATTTATCTTATCAATACATTTATTTATGTCATTTCCTTTTTGAATTTTCAATTACGCGGAAGCATTTTCAAATGGTAGGCCCATAAACATTTACTCTTATACAATTCATTACAAAATGGTGTATCTTGCCTTTACAAAATGATACACAGAACAATAGTTAAGAGTTTAACTCTTTTGTTCGCAAAATATCACATGTTCAAAAGAAATGATATGCATATGACGGGGTATATACTTATACGCTGCACTTCTTTATGACTCTGAGCTTCTTGTACTTGGCCTTCTCTTTTTGCTTACTCGATACCTGCTCATAGATAAAAACTATACGCTAAGCATTTTCATGCTTAGTGGTTCTATATAGTTCTATTCCAATCATTCAATTCAATATGACATGCATTTATCATTAAACCATGCCTTTTATATCAAGCTATACTCATGCTTATTCATTTTCACATGCTTTCATTTTAAAAATCGTTGATCATATCAAATATGCATTTTCACATGCAATAAATCATTTGACAATTCAATTCATGATATTTAAACATACACTCTAAAAGATGTGCTTAGTTTACAATCCCATTTACACTCATCAAGTTCGTTATTTCACTCGGTTTCATGCACCACATTCATGACGATTCGCTCGCGAATCCTCCGCCCTTTTATTCATTCGGTAATGTGCTTACACATTTCACAATTTCGGTCTCCCATCATGCCAGATGCCGATTAGTGCACCCTGACATGTGGTATTTAAATGTCATACGCCTTCAAAAAGGATGCCGATTGGTGCATCCCGCCAAGTAGGACATTTCTTCAATGCCATACACCATCATGCCGGATGCCGATTTGTGCATCCCGGCTGCGGGGACATTGGACACTCGGTTGCCTTCATGACGTGATCTGGGCTGGTGAATCCCGCCATGTTGGTCATTCGGTATATTGATTTAATTCAAGATGTTAGGAATTGACCAATTCGTTTACAATTTGATTAATCACTCACATGCAATTAATCGTCAAACATTTCAATTATCACATTTTCAAATCCATATGCACTTTCGAAATTTCATTTCAAAGATATACTCATTCCATATAATCATTTCATATTTATTTGGTAAACTACAAAAACACTTGAAATAAGGATAGAGGTCAATGAACAAACTAAACTCCGCTTCATTGCTTCCTTCCCTTGATCTCTGGCTCCTAGGTTAGGTGATCCTCACCCGTCCCTAGTCAATAACAATTACGCCATTCTTAGTGGATAAACAATTATTAAACACTTTTAGTGAATTACAAATTTATCTTCGTTAACGGTCTTGGGTTAAGACACTAAGTTTGCCTAAAGACGAATTCGCTTCGCCTCGGCGGTGATGTACGGTACGTTTTTAATTTTGTTTCATCCTTATTTGAACCCCCATTAATCATTTATTAGGGTCCTTAAACTATTGGTGCACTATCACGTGACTTTCGTGAATTGTAAAATTTAAAATTTTTGAAGCTCTTTGAACAAGGTTCACTGCTGTATGGGCCTTTCGCCTACCGCTTGTCAAGAGGTGCAGCCTTCCGCCGGCGTAGGGCTACGCCACGGCGAGGGTGCCATTCGTTGCGGCGAAGGGGCCCGAGTTTGCCTTGATTCCCGGTTTTCCTTTTTTTGCGATTTTTCTCAAAAAAATCACTCCAAATATCAATGAAACTCTAGAAATCACTTCCAAAGGCATTCAAATACCATCCTAAACAAACCATGAGCAAAACCCATGGATGGATTAGGGTTTTTCTAACCCAACATCAACAACTTCTAGGGCTTAGTTATACATCTCAAATCACTTGGAACTCTTTTTGCCCTAGCTTCTTCCTTTCTTCTTCTTAAAAGATCTTGAGCAAAGGAAGAATCACAATAATCTGATCTTTTTACACAAAACCCTAGCTTTCCTATCTCAAGCTCTCCCACACATTTTTGACAAATGTACTCTTCCAAAGACCAAATGTGGTCTTCTTTCTCCTTTTCCCCTAAAGCCTTGTTTAGCTTACACAATAAATCTCATTTCTCATTTTTGGCATTTTTCTCACTTATTGGTTTTCATTTCACTTTCATTTATCATTTATTTCACATGTACTTGTTATCATTGGACCTTAGGGTCCTCATTTTACAAATTTCTAAATTTGCCCTTTTCACTTGGGCTTATTTCCAATTACGCTTCAGAAACCCAAGTTGGATCGATTTATTTCCTGAATATATAATAAAATTATAAAATTTTTGGGTATTTGGGCGTTACATTGCATATGAAAATCAGACATGGAAGTGATTAAATGATTTGGGTAATGAAAGCATATGAAATAAGTACATATATATAATGTATATCGATGACTATTGAAATTGTGCCAAAACATCGTTCTTAAAGTCGTAGACATTTGTGTTTAATTAAAATGAAGAGAGAATTGCATAAAACCACTAAGCATGAAAATGCTTAGCACGTTGTCGCGCAGGTACTGAGTGACTAGGGACAAGAGCAAAGAATGTAGAGTTCAGAGTCATCATCGAATCATGCGAAGTATAAGTAAACACTCCGTCTCATACATACATTTCATCCCATGACATTATTTGATCCTTTTTGTAATGAAACCAAAAATGTATAAGTTTTCATAGGAAGAACATATTTGATTTATTTGTGGAGATGAACTATGATAATGTTTTGTAAATGATAATGTTGAAAGAGCATACATTCCATATTGAGTGAAAGTGTTAATTGACAAAATGGTGGGCCCTCTTTAACCAAAATGATTATGTGACATTTATTTCTACAGTATTCGAAAATGTATATATGGTAAAAATCGGGGTTCGTGATCCGGATCCTGTCGCCTTCGCCGAGCCTGCATGGGGGTGACACTTTCCATCTAGCCTTGTCGGCCCAGCCTTGTCGTGGTTTCACCCCTTATTGCCAAAAATGGTAACCTACTTCCGATGTCTATTTGAAAGATTTCAACTTAATACATGTGCTAAGTCCGAGGAAACAGCATCACCGCCTCTTCCACGCCTAGATGGGGCGATCCAGCCCATCGTGAGATTTGCACGAAGAGTTTTGGGGTCGTGATACTCAAATGGGGTTATGTTTCGGCACCGTCCCGCGTGTCACAGCCCTGGCCATTCCAACATCCACTCTTCGACTGGCCGCTGCATCCTCTCACAACTATTAATGAGCTGTTCCAAATGGGGAACCAATATGCCATGCTCGAGGATGACATGGTCACTGCAACCAAATGAACAGTTGCTACAACACCAAAAGCCAGGTACTATTGCGGAAGTAGAGGAAAAAAGGGCCAAGACAGTCAAGATAGGAAGGGAAGGCATGATCATAAAGATCTTGAATGAGCCGATCATCACCACATACTTAGAAGGACTGATGAACAAGTCAATGAGAATCAGGGCAAGATAACAACACATAATAGACACGGTTCACGTTGCCACCTTCTCAACTCCTCCCAATCATTGAATCTCTTCGTGGGTTCTAGCCAGACTCCAGCAAAGGAGCACGTGGGCTAAGCAACAAATCTCGAGATCATGAGGTATCATAGATCGCTTAGACATCAACCAATGAATACTACTGGCTCAAGGTTGTTGAATATCATGGCCAAAAGGGATATTTGCAGAAGGACATGAGAGACGGTCTCAACCAATCCTCTACACCATTATCACCTGCAAACTTCACCAAAGGATCATACAATACTTGTTGGGTTTCTAGCTTACACCCAAAATCCGAGGCCAACTGAACTTGGGTATTTTGTTGGTCAGAATTAATTATAGTTTTGCCTTGAGCAGCATCCATCCTATCGATGAGGTCATTATCTTCTCTGAATCTCCCCTAAGGAAATTATCAATGCCTCACGTATTTGCTCGGACCTTAGAGTGTCGAAACACTACGAAACGAATTTTGGTCGAATTCTAGCAAGGCGCTAACCTCCTCTACTTACCCGCCTTTACTTTGCCTAGGGGCTTATGTTTCTCCGATGCAATCTTCGTATCTAGAAGGGTGTTAGCCGCCAACGACCGTACATACCAATTCATAAGGGATATAGTTCTCCTGGGGCTAACAAGACCGCCACCGCCTGTCCACTCATAGATTGATGAGCCTTCATCCTTCAACGCTATTTTGGGAAGCACATGGATTCATGCGATAAAGGAATTTCCATCCTTTTACCACAAAATGCTAAGCTTTCGAACTCTACTGGGCCAGATTGATATAAGAGGAGACAAGAAAGCATCCAAAACTTGTTATGAGATCAAACGGTAGAAAGATGACACGCCGACCAATTAACAACGATAGCTTGAGGCCTGCTTTTCCAAGTCTAATGATTCCAAAATTGTGTAGCCTCTACAACAACATCCTGTATTTGGTCCGAATCGGCATAAGCAAAAGTTAATTTAATCTTTTCTCTCAAGAAATTGACTATTTCTTATCAATTCTACAAGAGTTCTTCGACATCTTTGTGTGGTCCCACAATGATATGCCCGACATTTCCCCCATTATGGCCTAGCACTATCTAAACCTTCAAAAAGAGCGTAAACTAATACGACATAAATTGAGACGATTCCATCCAATACACTGCGAAGTCATAAAACAGGAAGTTAGCAAGATCCTTGTGGCTGGTTTCATTAGATAAATTCAGTACCTTGAGTGGTTGGCCAACGTTGTGGTTGTCCCCTAGAAGAATGGCAAATGGCCCGTGTGTGACAGACACGTTTCCCCTCCTACGCATTGATCAGATAGTAGATGCAACAATGGGACATGAGATTTTATCCTTTCTAGATGCATCCTCAGGCTATAATCAGATCCCGATGTTTCCCCCTGACTTGGAAAACACAACATTCATAACACCAACGAGGATGTATTGTTACAACGTCATGCCTTTTGGTCTTAAGAATGCCGGAGCCACGTACCAGCACATGATGTCCTGCATTTTTTAACCTCTGTTAGGAAAAACCATGGAAGCATATATTGGCGACATGCTAATCAAGTCAAACTCTAGTGAGGATCATCTGACTCAATTACGACAAGCATTTCACTTGATGAGATTGCATCACCTGCGGTTGAATCCAGATAAATGAGTATTTAGGGCTGAGTTCAGGAATTTCCTTGGTTTCTTGGTTAGCATAAGAGGAATCTAAATGGCCCTCAACCAAGCCAAGGCCATCATGAAAATTTAACCCCTTGTTACGAAAAAGCAAATCCAAGCTCTCATAGGTAAGTTGGCAACATTGAACAGGTTTATCTCCCGATATTCAGATCGTCTATGGTAATTCTTCATAGCATTGAAAGGTGTTTCGTCGGAGGTGTGGGGACCCAAATGTGACAAGTCCGTCTATGCTATCAAAGAGTGTCTCGCCTCCCCCCTAACTTTATCTCAAATTTGTCATGGCGAGGAACTCCTATCTCGCACTGCACCCTGGCCACAATAGTAAGTGCAACTTCAGTAAGGTGACAGATACCAAACAAAGGCCATTTTGCTTTGTGAATAAGATGTTAACAAATGATGAAACCAGGTACACTTACTTTGAGCGAATCATGCTAGCCTTCAGGATGGCGGCAAAGAAACTGCGCCCTTACTTACAAGTCCACACTATAATCGTACTCACTTGAGACGAAAGTGAGTTCATGTCAGATATCGCCTTACCGTAATAAAAGTTCAGTCCTCTCTTGATTTCATGGTCGGTGATGTTCGATGTAATGACTGACGCCGGTGAAAAAGTTATGGATCCTTGAAATCGATGGTTCATCCAAAGCAGTAGGAGGAGGAGTAGGTATGATTTTACAATGTCCAAGAGATTATCCATCTCTGCCGTTCGCATTTGTCGCTCAAATAATGAAGCTGTGTACGAAGCCATGCTACTCGGGCCACAGTTTGCTAAGGAACTATCAATTGTGAACCTGGAACTTCGATGTGATTCATGGTTAGTAGCACTCAGCTACAAAGAGAATATGAGGCTAAAAATGGTCAAATAGAATAATATCTGAAGCTGACACAATCTCGAGAGCAAAAAACCACATGATCGACACCTTAGCAAACTTAGCGTCCAGCGTGTTGTACCCCTGCCAAGTGGAGTTGAACATTATGACCCATAATTCAATTTCCAATGCTCCAATCTTGATTACTGAAATTTGAGATAATAGCTTCTAGATATCCCCAGTTGCTTGATATTTGAAAAATAAGACTCGTCAAGATTTAAATGCAAAATAAAGCTTAAAGTCTGAGTAGCCAAGTATGCCTTGATAAACGATATTTTATATTGGCAGTCATTTTCTGACCATACCAAAGATGCGTGTCGCTTGATGAGGCTAAGCGTATCATTGAACAAGTTCACGGAGGCATTTACGGTACCCATATTGGTGGTCGATCTCTATGCCATATAATTATGACACAAGGTTTCTACCGACCTACGATGAAAAAAGAGTCCAAGCTGTTTTTCAGAAATTATGACACCTACAAAAAGTTCAGCAATATTATTCATGCCCCAACCACAACGCTCCACTCCGTGTTAAGTCCATGGCCTTTCTACAAATGGATTATTGATATTGTGGGTCCATACTCCCGCTTCACTAGTCAGCTGAAATTCATCTTGGTGGCCACCAATTACTTCACAAAATGGGTAAAAGACGTGGCCTATGCACATATCAAGGCAAACCACCGCATTATTAGCTCAGATTACAAACACAGGTCGCTCAGTGGTCCTCATTCTACCATTTCTGACAAGGGCCCATAGTTCATCAGCAAGTCATTCCAATAATTATATACCAAATATATAATAAAAAAAGTCTACTCCACCCCTTGCTATCCCCAATGCAATGGCCAAGTTGAGGTTATGAACAAAAACAATTCTGCATTTCTAAAGAAGAGGTCGACATCGGCCAAAGGAAAATGGGTAGACGAGCCCTCATCGCACTCTTAGGCATATCGCACAACTCTAAACAACCACTCGACGGCTCCACATGCTCCCAGCATTTGGAGCCAAAGCATTAATCCCCATCGAATCTTCAAACGACACCTCTGAACTTTCTCACACTTTAGATGAGCTCAAAGAAAAGAGAGATCGAGTTACCGTCACAATGGTCGAATATCACCGACAAGCCTTTCACCAAAGGGAGAAAATCATCAAACACATAACTTTCGAAGAGGGAAAACTAAAGCCCAATTTGGAGGGTTTGTTCATAGTGGTTAACGATGGATCAAAAGGTATACGTAATGACAATCCCCCTACCATGTGGAATCTCACCCTTAGAATTCGACTTATTTAAAGAAGTATTTTTTAGTAATTCTCCATTATCATGAGATGGTTGTTTCCTTGTTCTGGTGAATGAATAAAAGTTGATTTATTTCTCCATTTCCATGAAGCGCTCCTATGCCTTTGGTGGCTAGCCTTCGATGACCCTAGGCCTTGGGAAACATAAGTCCATATAGGCTCTCCTATGCCTTTGATGGCTAGCCTTTGATGACCTCTGCTCTCTGATGACCCTAAAGCCTTGACGGCCCTAAGTCTCATGCAAACATAAGTCGACATGTGCCTCTTATGCCTTCGCGACAAATTTCCGACATCCCCAGGCATCTGGGAACATAGGTCCCCACAGTTTTCTACGCTCGCTATTAGCCTTCGACGACCCTAAGCTCAAGTAGGATAAGTCCCTTACATGCTCCTTTGCCTTGGTCATAGGCCTTCGACGACCCTAGCCTTAGGTAGCATAAGTCCCATAAGCTTCTCCTGGTTTTCCTGAAACCAGCCTTCGACCTGCCCTAGCCTCAAGCAACATAAGTCCCTACAAAGCCTCCTATGCCTCGCGGCTGGGGTCTCACAACCCTAAGCCTCAGCAAGATAAGTCCCTGTGTCTAAAAGGTAGCATAACCGGTCGCATGAGAATAAAACAGAATCTATTTTCAAATGAAAAACTAAACTTTCATTTCAAACCCCATACTAGTTAAGATAAGTTTTCGTGAGGGGTTGATGGCCCAAACTACATAAACGGTTTTTAGAGGTGTTGATGACCTAGCTTAAATCAACCGAGCTTTAGGGAGAAGTGCTATCGCTCTGGCCAAGATCAGCCAAGAATTCAAAACACACACATCGGGTTTATGATAGCCACCGCCCTAGTTTTCGACGACTTCAAGCCCCCCGAAGCTTCCTTTCCGCACTCCGCACCTCCCACACCATTTGCCTAACAATATCCATACTGTGTGCCTGGCCGCCCTCCCGAAGAAGGTTCAAGGTCCCCATGGACGATCCACTGACTTCATTATACTAGCCCAGCCATACTTCGTGACTATTCCACATATAAACCAGGCAGTTTGGCATTATAGGAGGCCTGTAGTTCCATCCAAACCCACACCTTCTCTAATTCGTAGAAAGCATCTTTGCATTCTATCTCTACCTAGTGAAAGTTGTGCAATCTTTCAATTTCGGCTTGGTGAATACTACACAACTCGGTGATGGTTTTATGAAGTTTAACTACATCGACCTCTAGCTTCTATACCTCCTCACCTTGGCCGTCCAAACAACATGCTCTTTGTCCAGATCGACCCACTTTAGCCAAGCTTCCTACAGGTCTTTCTCCAGTTATGGAACCTGGGAGTCTGTTTACACCTTATTGTACAACTCTTGGGCTTCCTCCCTCAGAAGAGACAGGCGGTTTAGCTAGTGCTGTCGTATGTCATTGTACTTCGCCATGTAGGCGCTGAACATGCTCATCTACAAGAGTCACAAAGTATAATAGGTAGAAGATAAAAGATACATAAATACTAAACAAGCAAAGAATAAGGAAGGTGCTTATAGAGGCTGCCATCTTAGATGGAGTAGCATCTTTTAGAAGGTCTTGCACCCATTTTATCGCCTCCCTACATACACCGCACATAACGAGGAGAACACTTCCTTATCCAAGTCTTTCAGGAGCAACTCCTCGAACAACTAGAGGTCTGACATAAGTGCTTCGAGGGAAGGGAGGGACGTCAACTTATCTTTAAATGATGTATTCCCCGAAGATGCCACAACCTTTCCCTTACCCTTTGAAGCAACTGCATCTCCTCGGGGTGAATGAGCAAGTGTCTTTTCAAAGATAAACCTATGGTCAAGGTATTATCAACTTCGGGTGAAAGAAGTTAATTTTTTTGAAAACAACCTTTAGAATCTGATATGGTCATTATGAGTTTTTAGTAATTCCATTTGGGTTAACTAATGCACCGACCGCATTCACGGACTTACAAATAGGCATTCACCCTTATTTGTGACCGCCTTATAGTGGTATTCATAGATGATATCCTGGTGTATTCTATGGATGCACAAGAACATGAACAACATTTGAAGATAATGTTGCAGATCCTGAGAGAAAAACAGTTGTTTTCAAAATTAAGTAAGTGTGATTTTTGGCTTAAGGAAGTGTCATTCCTAGGTCTTATTGTGTCTACAGAGGGTATTAGGGTTGACCCTGTGAAGATTGAAGCGATTGTGAGTTGGAAATCGTCTTGAAATGTACGTATGAGAAGTCGGGCTTACGGTACATCAACGGTTTGTAAAAGGATTCTCCATCATGTTCTACACTTAATGTTACCGCAAAGGTGAAGTTTTGAATGAGATGACAAATGTTAGTCGAGTTTTTATCAATTAAAGAAAATACTTGTTGAAGCACTAGTGTTGACTCAGCCTACTTCGGGTAGAGAATATACCATGTATAGTGATGCTTCAAAGATTGGTTTGGTATTAATGCAAGATGGAAAAGTGGTGGCATATCCCTCAAGACAGATGAAACCCCATGAGCAGAATTATCCCACACATGATCTGGAGTTGGCAGTGGTAGTGTTCGCTTTAAAAATATGGTGACACTACTTATATGGTGAAAAATATAGAATAATTACACATCATAAGAGTCTTAAGTATCTGTTAACTAAGAAGGAACTGAACTTGAGGCAACGTCGGTGGCTAGAGTTGTTCAAAGACTATGATTACATAGTTGATTACCACCCAGGAAAAGCTAATGTGGTGGCAGACGCCTTAAGTAGGAAAACGATTTCCGTTTTGTCCCTGAAACACTTTATATGGAAATTTTCATGTGATGGAGCTCTGTTAGCTCAATTAAGAGCTATGTCTAATTTGAGGCAGATGATTATAGATGCTCAGAAAAGTGATGTCAAGTTACAACAAGGGGTACAATTAGTCAGAAATGGAGACAAGACTATTCTATAAAAGAAGATGGAGGTTTCAATTACAAAAGCAGATTATGTTAATGCGAGTGTCGATAATTGAAAAGTTAATGTATGAAAGCCCGATTAGGGGTGTAGAGCCGAGTGGAGTGCGAGTATTAGGCAGGCTCGGCTCGGCTCAGTTTTAAAGGAGTAGGCTCGAGCCTATTCACGAGCCTGTTTACGAGTTGACGAGCCGAGTTTGAGAGTGCTTGGGCTCGGCTCGTTTAACTTACGAGCCTGTTCACGAGCTTGGTTCACGATCCTGTTCACGAGCTTGGTTAACGAGTTTGCTGACGAGCCTATTCACGAGCCTGTTCACGAGCCTATTTACGAGCTGACGAGCTGAGTTTGAGGGTGCTCGGGCTCGGCTCGTTTGCTGAGCCTGAAGCAGTCTTTGAAATTAAAGAAAATGTTAAATCTAAATAATTGACCTCTGACTAAAATTAAAAAATAAGACAATAAAGGATTCAGTCTTGTTGAAGTTCAGAGTTAAAATATTCATCATGTGTTCATTTGTAGGAAAAATTTGTTTAATATCAAGCCTTCTCCATGTTCACGAGCTTTGTTCACGAGCTTGGTTCTAAACTGTTCCACGAGCACAGTTAAGAGCTTGCTCCATGGCTTTATTCACTAGCTGTTCTGGTGTGGCCAGGAGTTTGAGGTGCTCGGGCTCAAACTCATTTAACTACGGGCCTCAAAATGATGTTCGAGCTCGGCTCGTTTAACAATAAGCGAGTTCGAGCGAGCTTCCTAACGGCGAACAGAAGCGACTCAGCGAGGTAACTTCTGCTCGATTCTGACCTAATACGATACCGTATTCACCATGCATCTTGGAGGCAACAAGATGTACCAGGATTTGAAACAGTACTAGTGGTGGCGAGTGATGAAAAGGGACATAAAGTTGAACATCAAGTACCACCCGGTTTGTTAATCCCATTCCAATTCCACAATGGAAATGGGACAACATTACTATGGATTTTGTGTCCAATTTTCCCCTCACCCAAAAGAAACATAATTTAGTATGGGTAATTGTCGACAAACTTACAAAGAGTCACACTACATGCTACCATCCGATTAGACTATTCATGGATCGGTTCGGAATTTGTATGTGGCGAATTTAATGCAGTTGCATGGGATTCACTTTATCAATAGTGCCTGACCAAGATCCACGGTTACGTCAAAGTTTTGGAAAGAATTATAGTCAGCCTTAGGTACTCGACTGAATTTTAGTACAACCTTCCATCCACAAACATATGGACAATTTGAAAGGGTGATTCAAGTGTTATAAAACATGCTTCGGGGTTGTGTGCTAGATTTTCCTGGAAGTTAGGATAGGTATAGTCCCCTTATGGAATTTGCCTATAGCAGCTAGTTATCGGACAATATTGTATGTGACCCTATGAAGCCTTATATGGCGGGAAATGTGAAACCCACATATCTGGGCCAAACTGAGAGCAGGCATAAGGTGGTGGTCGGACATAATGAAAGACACATAACAAAAAGATCGGGTTATTCAGCAATAGTTGAAAACTGCAAGTGATCGATAGAAATCGTATGCTGATTTAGAAAAGAAAAGATATTGAATATGAAGTCGGAGACAGGGTCTTCTTGAAAGTATCATCGTGGAGGAAGATACTCCGGTTTGAAAAGAAAGGAAAATTGAATCCAAGGTTTATCAAACCTTATGAGATTTACAGAAAAGAATTGAACCAAATAAACATACGTTTGATAGTCCTTGGAGTTATTTTAAACCATAATCGTTCCATAGCTTAATGCTTCGGAGATACCGTTATGATGAATCACCCATTTTTCTAGTACAAGATATACAAGTACAATCAGACTTCACTTATGATGAAGAACTAAAAGCCATTCTAGCTCGTGAAGTGAAAAAATTGCGAAACAAACAATTCCTCTGATACAAAAGTCACTTTAATAACCACCGAGGGTATAGAGGAAATTAAATTATCTATTTGGTTTTATGACATGTTTAGGGTATAATGGAAGTCAAATTTTCATATTTTGGAAATTTAAGTGCTAAGTGTGAAAAAGGGTAAACTGGTAAATTGCTAATTAAGGACCCATGATTTATAAGATAAAGTTAGTATTTCATTGCAGAATATTAATAGTTAATTGTTAAAATTAAGGTGAAATTGGAGGACTAAATAGCAAGGGCTAAAATTTAAAATTAAAAATGGGTTAAGACAACAAACTTGTCTTTAGAATGAAATTTCCCTTTTTTGGGCTAAGAGAACTAGGGCATTGATTTGGAGAGAAGATCCATTTGGCTTTTGATCAATCCATGTTCTTGCCTCCCCTTGTGCAAGTGAGGAGGAAGAAAGGAAAAGAAAGGGAGAAGGAAGAGAAAAGCTTGGTTTGAAGTTTCAAGACATCAGGTTAGGAAACACATCTAACTCTCCATTATTGTGTGTTTTTAAGTTGGGTTTGAGGTTGGTTTGGATCTTGTTTGGTTTAATTTAGATTTTCATTTATTTACAAGACAAATCTATAAAGAGACATGTAGGTATTTTAGGTGAAGTGTCGTCCAAATTTCCCTAAAATCTGTGTTTTTGTTTTAGCCATAACTTGGCCTATAGACCTCTAATTTGGATGATTCTAATTGAAGATTAAACCTAAGAACCAGAGATAAAAATTTATAGAAGAAACTAATATTTAAATCCGACAAAGCCATGAAAGAGTTTTAATAGCAATATCTGGATTCTGTCGCCACGGGAGTAGTTCATGTTGTTTGCACCATATGTTAGTCATCTTGATCCAAATGAGGTGAATCAAAATCCTACCAAAACTAGACACCTAGGAGAGTAACTTTAATGAAGAAAGTATGGTCACATAATGTCTCTATTATTTTCATAAATTCGTCCAATTGAGAACACAATATTGTCTCTGGAAACTGTTCAGGAGCAATCCAAAATGTTTTGGCCATATCTCCTAATTTAAAGGTCAAATGATCAGATCTATGAGCCTTTGGAAACTTAAGACATATATGAACATTTTTTTAGATGATCACTTTGTCTGAAAACCTCGTTTACTGGATCAAATTTGTAGTTGGAAATAGACTTGGGATATGTCGTGAAGCTTAGGTGACGATACTAGGAAGTGAATAAAAGGATCATTATATGTATACGTGGTGAAGATCAACATGAGTGGTCTAATATGTGTTAATCTGTTTTCCTTTAAGCTAGAAGCTTAGCATGGGTGTTTCATTCATGTAGGTTCTAAGGGTGCCAGAGTATATCCAGCGCTCGTAAGGGCCAACACGGCATTAGGAAGCCTCCTTATGCCGGTGTGATTTTGCTATGGTTTTATGACTAGAAATGTAAATGAAATATTTTGTATAGTGAAACTTGTATAAATATAAGTAGTTAGAGACTCGAGCACATATGTATTGGATATTTTAATCACCACTATAGTGGTAAGTCCACAAGGTTATGGTTTCTAGTATGGAATTTTTATAATTCTGGCATTTTTAAGACAAGTTTATATCAGTTATGAATCTATACTTGAAATGGTCTCAAATAATGCCAAAAAATTAGGTTAACAGTCGGCTTTGTGGTGTCCCACCTGGCAGTAGTAAGGTGAAGGGGGCGCTTAGTTATGGATGATATACTCTTGGAAAAATACAGTGTAGCTTTGTTTATATGGTAGGAGCCACATGTTCAGCCACAGGGCCAACAATAACAAGCCATCTCCTTAGTGACAGCAAAAATCATCAAGAGTGGTGGTCATGTCCTTAGCAGCAGCAGCAAAGAAAATCAAGGGCAATCAAGAGTGGCTTTCAACCCCCATGCCTCATCACCATGCTAGAACAAGAGGCAACCAAAACAGTTATCCATTCAAACAACACCATTTCGGATCAAATTAGAGTCAAACAGACCCTAAAACAAGAGGCAAGACATATCCAAAAAAGGGGAAATAAGGTGAATAACGAGGCAATGATACAGGAAAAATATAAATAACAAAACCCTTCAAATTATGAACATATTGGTTTGCCAAAATCAAAGTGAGAAAACTAAGTACTCCAAATTGAATATATACAAAAACCTGAAAAAATGAATAAAAAATAAAAAAAATAAAAAAAGACTGCTCATATCACTCATATAAACAAATCAAGTATATCTGAATTTTGGCAAATCAATGGCGGGTTAAAATGTAATGAAAAATAAAATAAACTAAAATATATCCTGAAGCCCTTAGCATATCTCCTATGTACAATCACCATAGTGAAAAGACCCCACAATATAAAAAAACCTCAAAGGACTTTCATTAATGTCTAGATCCTTAAAAGAAACAAGACCAATGGAGATCTCATAAAAAAAAAACATCATATTCATCATTCAAGAAAATTAGATCCATAAGCCATGGTAGAAAAATGAATATCATTAACCATCATAGATAAACATAGTCTAATGTTGTGATGACAAGTAAGAGAAATAGTTTCGAGTGAATACGTGTTACCTCAATGAAGTCTTATTGTGACATCCCAAAACCCGAGGGTTCCATTGACCAACCGTCAACCCACGGAAACACTACCTTAAATAATCGTATACCTAAGCTTTGATACTAACTGGTATCAAAAACTTGTGGATAATGAGTGATTCGATACCACCTCGATACGTCCAATTTATCGGGATCCATTCATCCATATTTAAGTAAAAATATGAGATATTACATTTAAAATAGTCCGTAAGAGTTCAATCACGACTCTCTTACCATTATTACATACCTGAACCATCTTTCCCACGCTTTTACAGTGCAAGATTTATCAAAGTTTCACATGTTGGCCTTCTTCACAATTGGTAGCCTCATATGAGCGCCCACTAATACACCTTGCACCTTAAATGTTTTCCATAAAGGTGAACCATGCCCAGAGAGAATATTTCACGGGCGTTACCTCATCTGGGGTCGCGATGACAATGCATGTTGATATTATTCATTCGTTTCACAAAACACACTCACTATGAATTCACATGTCATGCCATGAATGAGATGAGATCAATTATGTAATTCAGCACTGAATCATCAATACCAAGACCCATGAGTGATAAAATCCATCATTTCCGATTTACGTAGTAATAATCATTTTAATAAAAACAAATTCATTTGTTTTCAAAACAAAAAGCTTCTGGATGTTACACTCAATGATCATTTATATTCAAAACTCTCATATGTCTTTGTGGGTAGCTTAATTTTGTGTCACACCATAGATCTCGCACGCCTAGACACTTTCACGGGCTTTCACCGTTGGAATTATGTCTAACAAAAAATACCGGGTCTTTCACCCGAGGGGGGTGTCTATCCTTACTTATATTACCCTCGCATGCAAGTTTTCTTTTAATTACTTATTCAATCGTGCGACTTTGTTGGACTTCGTCCCACTTGACCGAGCCCACCCAATCAAACACCAAACACAACGTTGATTCTTCAACCATGCACTCACACCCATTCAATGTGATGTCCCCATGCATATGCAATGCAATGTGCCATTGCATGTTATATCATGCCACATGTATAATGAATGCTACATGGACAACACAATCCACACCACTTACCGGGTGTCATGGACAATCACATCAATTGCAAATGACTTCCCATACATCATTTCATTCATGTTAATATATTATGCACACATATATCAACATCAATATACAACATGTCATTCTATGTTTAAGCAATAATACACGCACAATCAAGCCATGTAATGGCCATTTGCACATATATACTTATCACATGTCAATACATTAGAACACACATATTGACATCCAAACATGTCACTCTTAGTCAAGAAATGACACTCTTAAACAAGTCATACAATGGCCTCTAAGCAAGCCACAAACAATCACAAACTAGGCCACGAATCCGACCCCAAACAAGCCATGAACATAGGCCTCAAACAATCACAGGCTCTCCTAGGTGTAGCCTACCTTCGCTTAGGCGAGCAAAAGCCATGCCTTGGCGGACTAGAAAGTCCCCATTTCCTACCCTCGTGCTTACCTAGGCGAACATTCCTCGCTTAGGTGCTGACTTTCTCTCGCCAGGCGGGCAGACACCACCTTCGCTTAGCGGCACTCTTCTTCACGGAGATCCTGTCTCGCCTAGGCAAAGATCAACTCGCCTAGGCAAGGACGCCCGACAGGAACTCGAACATCTTACCATTTTGTGGCCCAAAAATGGAAAATAAACCGAGTAGGAAGAATTCTCACCTTTGGGAGCGAGTTAATCCCTAGGAAGCCTCATGGAAACTTCCTAAACTAAACCTTTGATTTCAAACCCCCTGGATCCCTCCTATGAGTCCCAGATTTCTGCAGATCACTGGGTAGCCCCCCATCGAGCGATTAACTTTTGTTCTTAGCCCGATGAACTTCGACCAACGGAACTCCGTAGATCTTGGAAGGAAGCTCTTGGCTCTCCTCTTTCTCTCTTCTCTCACCCTTAACAAAACCGTAAAACATCCATTTTTCCCTTTGTTCTTTTCTGCCTAACTTAATTTGCTAAGGGAGTGGCCCATGTCTCGCCACGTGTCCACACATGCTTGGGTCCGTTTCTACCCCAAAACAATTTATTTCGTCTCAGTTCAAGTCCACATTATTTTCTATGAACTTAACTTATTTCCCAAAATCTCGTTTTTGGGATTTATCGATCACCCGTCGCCTTGAAATTCATGAAAATCCGACTAGCTCGGAATTCAACGAAATTCTTTTGGGTAACTAGATTTCGCAAGACGGATCCAACGATGAGGTCAGTTTAGCCCCATTTGAGATCTAAAAAATTTACAGGTTTTCAACCTGTACTATAGCTACAAATTATTGCTACAAATTATTGTTTTGCCATTTTTCCAAAAAAATTTGATTTTTCTCGGGTTTTACACTTATGGTTCTCAATAACTACCCGACAGTGGTCTTCTTAGGATACTCCCTATTTAGATCGGGGTTCTTGCCTCCTCTCTTCATGAGTTATGTTCCTTTGATATATTCCTTCATCTCCCTTATTCTCAAAAGAAGATCTTCCTCCTAAAAGCAAAAAAAAAAATCATCCTTTCCCCAAAATAACTTAAATCAAATCAAATAATGAAAATCAACTAAAATAAAGTCAAATGAAATTAAAAAAAACCAAAAACTAACATAGCCCAAATTTGGGGTCAATAAATATGTTCATCTTCTATAGAGTTCACGAGTGTAGCAAAAGTGAACAGTGGAATGAAGTGCAAGTGTGAAAAAGTGAGTGAAAAGAAGTGAACTCTATCGAAGAACAAGGAGATCCCCCACACGAATTGAGTTAAACACAAACCCAACTCAAAATCAAAACCAAGGCAAGAGGGCTCTAGACACCTTAAGAGTAAACAACAAAAGGACAAGTCGACCTGGAGGCTAACAAAGTCATTGCTGAGAGAGATTCAACTCTATAGTGTCCTTTCTAATGTGAAACCCAATAAATCTAAATCAAGTGGAAGTAGACTTGCCCATGGGTGCCAAAATGGTCATGTACACTAGGATAATAATCGACACCTGTCATGTTGATACAAAATCATGAACACTCAACAAAACAACGAAACCAATAAAGGAATCAGCTATGAAGACAAATGGTATGCTGATGAGAACTCTAGAATGGTTAGATGTAGACTTGCAATAAATTCATGAGATAGCAAGAGCAAAGAAAGACAATCGAAAGAAGCCATGCTACCAAGGAGAGAACACTGGCACCATGAACATCGGTACCAATATCTCCGCAAGGCAATGAGGTAAGAGAACCAAACGCCAAAGAATGAGGAGGCTTAAAACATCACCGAGATATGAACAACATTGAATGTCCAAGTGTGAGCATAACATAATGAAGATGAAATCTCGGTGTCTAAACTAAGGTGGAGGCATGATATAGATAAAACTTGGATGCCTGATCCAAGATATAAACACAAAGGCAAAGTCGGAATGCCTAATATGTAGAAAACAACATTTGAACAACAATGTAGAAAGTGTGATGCATACGAAGTCTGAATGTCTAATCGATATAAAGGCAAAGTCTGAATTCCTGATCTGCAGAAAATGAAGTCTGAACATATGAACTGCAATACTAAAAAAATGTTATGTAGACAAAGTCTGAATGTTTGATCCATAATGAGAAGGAGAAGTTTAAATATCCTAATCCAAGAAAGCAAAAGCGAAGTCTGAACACCTGAAACCCAAAATGAAGAGAGTAGAGGCAAAGTATAAACACCTAAAACCCAAACCAAAGAAAGCAAAGTCAAAGTATGAACCCCTGAAACCCAAAATGAAGAAAGAAAAGGCTAATTCTAAACGCTTGAAATCCTAAATAGAAGACAACAAAGGCGAAGTATGAACACCCAAAACTGAAAATAAAGATAGCAAAAGCAAAGTCTGGACGCTTGAAATCTAAAATAAAGACCGAAAAGGCGAATTCTGAACGCTTGAAATCCAAACCAAAGATTGAAAATGCGAAGTCTGACCTCTAACATCCAAAATGCAAAGGCAAATTATGAATGCCTGATCCAAAATGAAGAGAGCAAAGGCGAAGTCTGAACGCTTGAAATACAGAAAGAAAAGGTGAAGTCTGAACACATGACCCAAAACTGGTGGAATATGCAGACCAATATCTCGCAAGGCACGAAGGGAGGAAAAATTCAAAACCGCAGTTGGATGTAGGAAGCTTTAAAACATCATCGAGATATGAACAATGCTGAATGTCTAGGTACGACCATAACATAATGAAAGATGGAATCTCTGTCTGAACCAAGGTGGAGATATGATAAAATCTCTTGATGCCCTCGATCCAAGATATAAACACAAAGGCTAAGTCAAAACACCTAATCAGAAAACAAAGTCCAACATCCGATCTATAGTTTAGAAAGCATGATGCGCATTAGTCTAAATGCCCGATATGTAGAAAATCTTAAGTCTGAACATAAGGAACTTATGATATTGAAAAATGTGATGCATATGAAGTCTTAAAGTCTAATCTATAATGAGAAGGAGAATTCTAAATATCATGATCCTAGAAAGCAAAGGCGAAGTCTGAACTCTAAAAACCCGAAATAAAGAGAGTAGAGGCGAAGTCTGAACGCCTAAAACCCAAACTAAAGAAAGTAAAGGCGAAGTGTGAATGCTTGAAACCCAAAATGAAGAAAGCATAGACGAAGTCTGAATGCCTAAAACTAAACAAGAGATGCAGGTGTTCACACAAACAGACTTAAAACAAGATAGTAAAGGCGAAGTCTGAACACTTGAAATCTAAAATGAAGATGGTAAAGACGAAGTCTGAAAGCCTAAAATCCAAATCAAAGATTGAAAAAGCGAAGTCTGAATGCCTAAAATCCAAAATGCAAAGGCAGATTTTGAACGTCTAATCCAAAATGAAGAGAGTGGAGGTGAATTCTGAATGCCTGAAATATAGAAAGCAAGGGTAAAGTCTGAACACCTGATCTAAAATAAAGACAACAAAACAAAGAAAGTAAAGGCAAAGTCTGAACGCTTGACATCTAAAATGAAGATGGAAAAGGCGAAGTGTAACGCCCTAAAAATACCCTAGATTTTTTATAATTATATATATATATATATATATATATATATTCCGGGTATAAATTGAGCCAACTTGGGTATTTTCCGGGAATTGTTAAATGAATATTGAATAAATGATTATATGGCTAAGAGCCAAATGCAAATATTATATGCTAAATGATAATTGATTGGACCCGGAAATTTATCCAAGTGTAAAGGGAAAATTTGAAATTTGTAAAATGAGGACCTAAGGGTCAATTGTAAATAAGTTTATATGTCTAAGTGTAAATATGAGAGTTGAAGTGCAAATAAAATGAAATATGGGCTATAAAGAAAATAGGGAGAAACTTAAATCAAAAGAATACCCTTTTTTTGTGGCCAAACAAGGCCTTATGAAAAATAAGTGACTTAAGACCAAAAAAAAAAAAAAAAAGAAAATGAGAATAGGTGTGGAAGGTCAAACATAGCCTTACACTTAAATGAGGATAAAGACCGTGTGTCCCGGGAGCCTATTCTACAACCTGTTTTTTAGAGAAGGAGAGGAGAAAAGGGGGAAGAGGGGCTTGGGAAAGATCAAGTTCTAGGTGGGGTTTCTTCCTTAATTTTACTTCTTTAGGATCAAAGCCACTTAGAAGTGGAGATTTGAAGAGTTAAGGTAAGAAAACAAAACTTAGCTTCATCTTTTAGATTTTGATGTTGGGAAAGTCCCTAAATGTGGATAAAAAGAGTTTTTTTTTTTTTTTTTTTTTTGTAAATGAGCTGGATTGGTTTGGGATTGGTTTCAGGTAGTTTGAAAAAGGAAAATGTTGGGTTTTCAAAGGAAATGTCGGGCTAAAAATTTTGTCAAAAAACCCATGGTCTTGTTTTGAAGTATAGATTGCTATAATCATCCAAATGGCGATTCCAATTTGTAAAGAACCATAAGAGATAGGGATAAAAATTTATAGAAGGGACCAGGAGCAAATTGTAGCTTTCTAAGGCTCCCCAAATATTAATATTAAATGAGCTCTGTGTAGCTCAATCGGCACAGTGCCTGCTTTTGGGTAATATAGTGTTTTGGCTCGCAAGTTGAGTTTCACTCATCCAAATTGAGTGATTCAAAATTCTGGGTAAAATATAATTCTAGGGGAATAATTACTTGAAATAATTATATGAAAATTGTTACTGTAAAGTGCCCATAAGTCTATCAAAGTGGAGCTATGTGTAAGAACAGTTTGATTTTGCTTTGCAAATTGGAGTAGTTTGGATGTAAAATGCAATAACTTGATTTTGGTGATCCAAATTGGATGATTCTAGTTGGAGAAGAAACTCTTAACCATAACAACTCAAATTAAGAAGGAACTCATTACCAATTTATGCAGTTAAGACCCATGAAATTGGGAATAATAATAGGTAACTCGGGAGCGTAGTCAAGATATCGACTGGGGCTTTTGGCATTAAAATGCCGTGAACTTGAGCTTGAGTGATCCAAGTGAGATGATTCCAAATTCCTAATAAAATAGGACTCATAGAGATATGATGTTGGCTGAAGGAAGCATGAGAAAATATGGCTCATGTGTCCTTAGAAAATTTTCAAGGAAGGGTATAGGGTAGACATAAACCTGACCAAAAACTCCTAGAATAACCTAATATGTGATTGTCATTGTATTTGTAATAGGGGATAACGAGGAGGAAAGCCCCCTATTGAAGCCTAGATTCCAAAGATTGAACCAAAGCGACAATTTTGGTTTGTTCGATCTTCTCCTATTCTCATTTCAATATTTGAACTATTTGTTCTAAATGCATAAGAAAAGCATATTTAATTGTTTTAATTGATTTGAGAAAAGTGATTGTGAAATGTTTGCATATGACAATTGCATGATTATTGAAAATGAACTATTTATACAAATGTACATATTGTACTATATTTTGCTATAAAGGATTTAAACGCTTTTAATAGAATGTTAACCGTTTATTTCAGATATGATATATTGGTATACTCAATAGGGTCAAAATGAAGTAATAATTTGTGGAACGATTGTTGATATGTCATTCCGATCATTGTTCCACGGACCGTGACGGTAGTGTTCACTAATTGATTTTAATAACTAGTCAGCAGCCCAAATGGACCGCATCAGGTTATAAAACCATTTTTATACTGGTCTCAAACAATGGGACCATGCCGGTGATTCTGATATCTTGTATACCGACAACATAAGTTAAATTCGTTAAGGGCAGAACTGAATTGAATTGTAGAAGTGAATTAAATTTGTGAGCAGAATTGAATTGATTTGAGATTGTGAAATATTGGAATTGAAAAACATGTTTGCCAATTGAAACGAAAAGAGCATTATGAAAAGCATGATTTAATTAATGCATGATTTATTGAATATGAAAGTGTATATTTGGGATGATCAATGAACTATAAATGATCAGATATAAAACAAGTATATGTATTGTATTGACATTGATCATCCAAAAAGATTTGAAACTTTTGAATTGTTAAATTGCATGATTTGAATTAAATTGAAACTGAAGAATGGATTTGTATAGAACCACTAAGTATGAAAATGCTTAGTGTATTGTTTTACCAATGTAGTACCGAAAAAGTGATGATAGTAATCGAAATGACCTAAGATGTGGGAGCCGAGCCATAAATAAGGAATTGTGGAGTATGCTCCGACTTTAGCATTCATGTCATGTTTCTTTTTGAACTTTGATATTTTGCAAAACATTTGAACTCTGAATATCTATTTTATAAATCATTTGAAAGGCTTAATATGTCTTTATATAGTAATCAGACTTTTCAGAAGTGAATGAAATGTAATGGCTTACCCTTAAAAACGCTTTCCGTGATATTTGAAAAGGATTTTATGCAAACTGAATTGTAACGCTATGGCGTGTTTTTGATAAATGATTTTGATAAGGTGATTGGGTGATATTAGAGCAACCCGAACTCGGTTCGGACCCGCCAAACGGGTCTGGTCGGTCCGGGAATGGGGTGCTACACAAAGTCTGAACGCCTAAAATCCAAAAAGTAAAGGTGAAGTCTGAACTAAAGATAACAAAGGCAAAGTCTGAATGCCTGAAATCTAAATTGAATATATTAAAGGCGAAGTCTGAAAGCCTTAAATCGAAACTAAAGATAGCAAAGGCAAAGTCCGAATGCCTGAAATTTGAAAATGAAGATAGCAAAGGCGAAGTTTGAACACCTGAAATCTAAACTAAAGATAGCAAAGGCAAAGTCCAAATGCCTGTAACAAAAAATGTAGATAGCGAAGGTGAAGTTTGAATGTTGAAATCTAAAATGAAGGTAGCAAAGGCAAAGTCTGAACGCCCATAATCCGAAAATGAAGAGGACAGAGGCAAAATATGAACACCTAAAATTCATGAGGAAAAATGACGTAGTGTGCCAAATCCTCGAACTCTTGATCAATCTACTGTGAAATCCTCATCTAGTACAAATATATGTAAAAGACCAAATGATATATGCATGATTCTATGTATCTCAAGAAAAATGTTATTGAGGTGATATTCGAAGTGACTCTACTCAGTCAATAAGATACTCAAAATTCGAACTATCCATATCATCATAAATAGTACGAGCACATGTGTCTATCATGAAGGCCCAATGAGAACGGAAAATATGCCCAATACATCCAAAGTGAGTAACTCAAAAAGCCACTATAAACATATGTGGAATCCGACTCTAAAATCTTGAGACACAAAAGGCAGAGTGTCCTACAATAACTCTGCAATGGGTGATAAATAACATATGAGAAATGTCCTCTAATTCGCATGGTCCAACAAAGATATACCAAATAAATAATACCGAAGCAAAAATGTCTTCATGAAGGTCATCCTCAAGAAAACCATCTAATCTCAATAAGTAAGGAAATATACTTCAGGATGGCATCTGCCTGAAATAACATAACGAGGCTCATCCTCTCAATGAAAGTTGTCTACACAAAACAACCAGCTTCATATAGTGTCGATAACTAGGGGTATGCCCTAGTATGGCATCCAACAAAAACATGATGACATCCAAAAATGACATAACATGACTCATCCTCTCAACAAGAAACTATTTGCACAAGCCAGCAAACTCCAGATGATCCTGACATATAGAGGATATGCCCCAATATGGTATCTAATAGATGAAATCCAAACATGGCATATCAAGGCTCATCCCTTTGACAAGAACTATATGCATAAACCAACAAACTCCATATAATCCTAACATATAGGGGATATGCCCAGTATGGTATCTAATAGAGACATAATGAAATATAAAAAATGGCATATCAAGGCTCATCCCCTTGATAAGAACTGTCTACACAAGCCAATAAACTCCAAACAATCTTGACAGATGGGGGATATTCCCACATTGGGGTTTGTTGGATATGCCCCAATGTTTCATGTATGACATCCAAAAAATTCACATCGCCTGAACTGTCTCATAAACCAACAAACCATTGCCCAAGATAACACCCCCTCCATAGTGTCGAGAAATCAATCAAAACTCATTCATTCATCAATAAAGAAAGTGATCCTCGAATCATCCAAAACCACAACTAGAAACAAATCCGAACACTAGTGAGGCATCTCACAGAAAAAGTAGCATGATAATGTCCAGATATGAACCGAGTATCAAATACCATCCGCTTGAGTAATGTCGGGCCAGAAAATTTGATCCCATGGCCTCAGGGTGGTCTTACGACACAGATCGTAACGTAGGCTCGGGGTAGTAAGGTGAAAGAAACGAAGAGAAACTAGGCTCATATACCCAATAATTAAAATCATTCCCTTATGCACAATATATAATACATAGAAATATCTCATGAGCCATGGAATCAAAGGTAACAAATAGAAGCATTGATGAAAGGATTAGATAAATGAGAAGAGATTAGTTGGTAATAACTTGCAAAAGATGAAAGGCATAGGAACTAGGTTTGGGGCACATATCAATGTGGGGAGGGAATACAATGGTGGGTGAAGTGTTGGGAAATAGTGGTAATGAACACAAAAGGTGGGGAGAAACAAAATGATCGATGATCAACCCATATCAGTACAATAGAGGGAAAGTCATATAACTAATGATGGAATGATAACTGAAACAATGATATAGAGATCTTAGTGAGAAAATCACTAAAATGCTCACCCTCCTCACAAAAGGTATAAATAACAATTCAAGAAGTAAGGATCTCATAAAACTCTCATATGAACTCTTGACACTCAAAATACATAGTGCAAGCGGTGAAGAAAAGAAAACCCCATAGAAATCTCGCCTAAATCCCCAATAATAAACACATCTGACAAATAACTTTTAAAAGTCAATATATACCTCATAGAGGAAGATACTATATGGGAGTGCGTCATAACACTTTCTTTTTCTCTTTCTTTTTGTTTTTTCTTTTCTTATTATTTTCTTCATTTTTTTCTAATTTTTTTATTCCATCATCAACAACTCAAAACTCAACAAAGAATATAAAGAATGAAAGAACTCTCCCCAATCACTATTGAATGTCTGAATCCCACTCTCACAAAGTAACCTCTCATGCCAAAACCTCTTAACCAATGCCAAGGGTGGAGTGAAGGGCGTGACATAACTACCCTTTATGTACCAAAATGTGAATAATGATCAATATGAGTAAGGTATTGAAAAGAATAAGGTAAGAAACAACGCAAATAAGGAGGGGAAAGAATAATCACTACAAGAAAATAACAATATAGAAATGGAAAATAGAAACTGCCATTTCCGTTTCTAAAGTTAGAAACGGAATAGAAACGAAAATAAATATTGCTACAAAAATTTGAACGAAGAAAACCCCATACGCTTAATTAGTTAAGGTAGAGTAAATGGCGGAGGATAGAAATGGAATTAGAGACGAAAATTGAAACTGGCCGAATTTTTCCGTCATGAACTTTATCACGGAACATTATGGTAAAATAGAGTTGCCTTTAGCTACTTAAATCTGCTTAAAAGTATAAAGTATAAATTTTAATTTGTTAGGTAAAATAGAAATGGGAATTGAATTCGCTTCACGATTAGAAACTTATTCAATCTGCTTTCTAAATTAGAAACGAATGTATTCCATTTCTATTTTCATTTATATTTATAGAAACAAAATTCGCTTATTTTTAGAAACGTATTTTTATAAATGTTATATAATGTAAAAATTAACTAGTGTTATTTTTATAATTATTAATTTTCATTATTAAAATAAGTGAAATTTGATTTTGATAACATTGACTATTTTAATTAAAATAGTCCAAAATGAATTTATTAAAAATTATTAAAGTTCAATTTAAATATTACATATGAACGATTTTAAAATGGATTTTTTAAATACAAAACCTTCATATTAAAATTATTTGAATATTCGCTATAAAATATAAATATTAATTTGTTATGTGTAAAAACGTAAAGGAATAAATCCTTGGCTTAAAATTAGAACGGGAATTTATCTCTGTTTCTAAAATAGAAACGGATTTCAATTCCGTTTCTAAAAGTAGAAACGGAATTCAATTACGTCGCTATTTGTAGAAACGGAATGTATTCCATTTCTATTTTCGTTTATATTTATAGAAACAAAATTCCGTTATTTTTAGAAACGGTATTTTATAAATAAAAGTATGCGAATAAAATTAACTAATGTTATTTCAGTAATTATTAATTTCCATTATATTAAAATAAGTGAAATTTTGATTTTGATAACATTGATTCTTTTAAATGTAAAAATAGGCTGAAAATGAATTTATTTTGTGACACTCAAACCTAGGGGTCTCTTGACCACTGTCAACCTACGAAAACCTGTGTCTCTTATATTATGAGACCCATACTTGAGTAAAATGACCTAATGTGGCCAATCTGATCCATGATTTTGTCCATACTAAGCATAAGACCATACATGTCTGAGATTCAAGAGTTATTACATTACTCTTATTTACAAAACATATATTAAAACTAGCACGCTCTAATATATACATAAACAAGAATCAAGGCCATGTAAATTCCACCCCATTTCATAATCCCGACCTTCTATGAGCCAGCCGTCTGGGGCTCGCACCGTTTCAGACTGGAAGCGTGGTCCCACTGACTGGTGAGCTAACGCCAAGAGAGATAACCACAAGGGCTGGTCCTTCGCACCGGCGCACTATGCAAATGATCATTTCACAAATAAACCAACAACCAATCCATGCATACATGTTGTCCCATCGCAGGAAAAATTCCATGATGCATGTATGAGATCCACACTCCATGCCCTGCTATCTCAACCTCCGACCCACCACCAATGTGCAAGTGCCAATGGAAATCAATACCGAGTCATCCCGAATTCCCATTTCACAACCCATAGTCTATGTGATATTTATTTAATCGCTTGCGGTTCGGGGTAAAGAACTTTTCGGGTCTCACCGCTGGTCTTCTTACACCTCCGATATTTTTCGTGCTTCCACCGGCAGGATACGCCGTTTCCAAACTGTGTTTTGTGCTTTTTCAATCGAGGGGGTATCTATCCCCTACGGCTACACCCGACACATTTCATTTTCATTTTCGCTTAACACCGTGAACCCACCGGGACTGCTCCATTCCCAAGCCCACACGATTCAACACCAAACGCAGCGCTATATCAGCACTAAGGAACACACTTTCATGTAATGTGGTGTTACCGCATAAACCAATGCAATGCAATTGTGCCAATAAGCACTCAAACCCATGACCAATGTGTATGAAGACCCCATACGGACATTCTAAACCATACACTATGTGTGTGTGCTATGAACACTGGCGCGTTCACGCACACAACATTTCATATATTTAACACATACATGCAATCATGTTAATATTCCACATATTCAAATCAATACATCACACATAAGCATGCACTACATCTTTTCTATCATTCACTATTCATGCCAACACATCATTCAAGCATGTTGTAATAATTCCAACCATTACTTAGGCAAGTAATGCCATAATTCATATTCTTGGGCCGAGACATAGTATGTCAGTCATACAACCCAATGCATATAATTATTTCCATCTTTATCACATAATTTCACATATTCAACATGTCATTGAATTTATGGCAATAACACACATTAGCCATTCCCGGCCATAAATCCGGCCATGCTTGGCCTAAGAATTAATTTGGACTTAGTCCAGAAAGTCCAGTTTTTGTAAATACCACACAAAACATCCAACACGCACTCCCCTTCGTGCCTAGAGGCAGCCCCAAGCATTTCTGACATAAACCGGTTCCGAAATGGTTCTGAAACCAGAACACTATTCCTCAATCATTCAGACCACCCCAATGTTAAGCCCAGATTTTGGCCGAACTTTATTTTATTAAATTCTAGACTCAACGAGCTTTCAGTAGAGTCCAAGAACTCGTGAATCGGAGTTTGAACGAGAAAGTTATGGCCGTCCAAAGTTTATGTGGCCGATTTACAAGGGTGTGCGGAAATTTGGGCACACCCCCGTTTGCCATTATGCTCGGGATTTTGCCATCCCGCAACACAAGAAATGGCCTCCTGACACTCCCAAACTCAGAAACTCGGGTCTTTGACCATCCCACAATCACAAACAAACCACACAACATACAAATTCGCCCGGAAAATCGGACGGAACCCTAGGCCATTACACGGCCCCTAGGCGTAAAATAACCAAGGTAAGGAAACTCACTCTTGTGTAGTGCTTCGGGTTCTTTCACAACCAGTCTCATTTTCACTGCTTAAATACTCTTCCTTTTTCTCTCTTTCTTTTTCCTCTCTTCATCCCCTTCCCTTTCTTCTTCTCTTTTCTTCTTCCTTCCTCTCTTTCTTCTTCCTTTCCTCCCTTTCTCTTTCTCCTTTCCTCCCTTCCTCTTTCTCCCCTTCCTCCCCTTCTCCTTGCCGCTCCCATGGACTCCGTCTCGCCGGCCTCCTCCCACAAACCGATTTTGAGACCCCTTTATATAGGCTTTCAAAAGGCCATGCATGGTGACAAGCATGGCATGGCGTTTAAAGATGCATTGTGACACATGGCTTGCCAGTGTGTCACCCACATATTTCATGTGTCACCATGTCACCATGTGTCGACGACACACCCGCTTTCTCAAATACGTGAAATTTCGACCATCTCGGAATTCAAACGAAATTTGATCGGGTAGCTAGATTGCAGACGATTCCAACGGTACAACCCGTTTCGCCATCCGAGATCTAGAAAAATCCCAACTTTTCTTTGAACTATTCCGGTAAACCATCGTTTTGCCCCCTTTTTATCTGAAAAATTTAAATTTAAAACTTTTCACAAGTTTTACATTATTAAAAATTAATAAAGCTCAATTTAAATATTACATATGAATTATTTTAAAATGGATTTTTAAATATTAAAAACCTTCATCATATATATATATATATATATATATATATATATATATATATATATTCAATTTAAGTGAATTATATTAATAATTTTTGATATTAAAATTAAAATTATTTGAATATTTCGTTATAAAGTATAAATATTAATTTGTTATGTGTAAAAACAGAAAGGGAATAAATCCCGTTTCTAAAAATTAGAAACGGAATTGAATTCTGTTTCTAAAATTAGAAATGGAATTCGATTCCGTTTCTAAAATAGAAACGAATTTCGATTCCGTTTCTAAAATAGAAACAGATTTCGATTCCGTTTTTAAAAGTAGAAACGGAATTCAATTTCGTCGCTATTTTTAGAAACGGAATGTAATCCATTTCTATTTTCGTTTATATTTATAGAAACAAATTCGCTATTTTTAGAAACCTAGGCTCTTTTATAAATGTTATTGCGAATGTAAAAATTAACTAATAAGTTATTTTTATAATTATTTAATTTCATTTATTAAAAATAAGTGAAATTTTTTGATTTTGATAACATTGATTAGTTTAACGTAAAAATAGGATGAAAAATGAATTCTTTATTAAAAATTAATAAAGTCTAATTAATATTAAGTATATGAATTATTTTAAAATGGATTTTAAATAATAAAAACCTTCATCATATATATATATATATATATATATATATATATATATATATAAGAGAGTATATATATATATATATATATATATATATATATGTTCAATTTAAGAGAATTATATTAATATTTTTTTCTATTTAAAATTAAAATTATTTGAATATTTCGCTCTAAAGTATAAATATTAATTTGTTACACGTAAAAATTAGTGTTTCGAATAGAATCCCATTTCTAAAAATTAGAAACTAATATCTACTTCCGTTTAAAATAGATATGGATTTCGATTCCGCTTTCTAAAGTAGAAAACCGAATTCAATCTGTCATATTTTTAGAAACTAAATGTATTCGTTTCTATTTTCGCTATATTTATAGAAACAAAATCTCGTTATTTTAGAAACGGTATTTTTATAAATGTTATTGCTAATGTAAAATTAACTAATGTTATTAGAAATACACTTCTTTATTAAAATAAGCCAAGAATTTTTTTTTTTTGATCTTGAATATTGACACTTTTAACAAAAAATAGGTATGAAAATGAATTATTAGTACCAATAAAGTTCGAATTCAAATATTACATATCAATTATTTTAAAAATATATTTTAAATATTAAAATCTTCTATCATATATATATATAAGAGTATATATATATATATATATATAGTATATATATACATTCAATTTAAGTGAATTATATTAATATTTTTATATTAAAAAATTTAAATTATTTAATATTTCTAAGAGTACATAAATATTAATTTGTTATGTGCAACAGAAAGGGAAGAATCCCGCTTTAAAAAATTAGAAATCTTAATTGAATTCTCGTTTAAAATTAGAAATGGAATTATTCCGTTTCTAAAATAGAACAGAGCTGATTCCGTTTCTGTTAAAGTCCAATTCACTCTGCCGTTATTTTTAGAAACTTAATTTTATTCCATTTCTATTATTATATTTATAGAAACAAAATTCGTTATTTTTAGAAACTGTATTTTTTATAAATGTTATTGCGAATGTAAAATTAGTCTAATAAGTTATTTTATAATTATTAATTTCATTATTAAAATAAGGAAATTGATTTGATAATATTTGAATACATTTTAATGTTAAAAATAGGGATGAAAATGAATTTCATAAAAATTATGAAAGTTCAATTTAAAGATATATATGAATTATTTTAAAATGGATTTTTAAACACAAAACCTTCATCATATATATATATATATATATATATGTTCAATTTAAGTGAATTATATTAATATTTTTTTATATTAAAAATTAAAATTTTATTTGAATATTCGTTCTGTTAAATATTAATTGTTATATGAAACAGAAGGAATAAATCCCATTTCTAAAATTAGAACGGAATTCGATTTGTTTCAAAATAATTGGGATTTCATTCCGCTTCTAAAAGTAGAAATGGAATCTAATCATTGCCATTTTAGAAATGAAAATTATTCGTTTCATTTCTCGCTTATATTTATAGAAACAAAATTCCATTATTTTAGAAACTAGATTTTTATAAATGTTATTGCGAATGTAAAAATTAACTAATAAGTTATTTTTAGGAATTATTAATTTAATACAAAAACAAGTGTAATGATTTTTGACAATGATTTATTTTAATGTAAAAATAGGATGAAAATGAATTTATTAAAACAATAAAGTTCAATTTAAAGATATATATCAATTTATTTTAAAAATGGATTTTTAAATATTAAAAAACCTTCACCATATATATATATATATATATATATATATATATATGTTCACTTATGAATTATATTAATATTTTTTATGATAAAAAATTAAAATTATTTGAATATTTCAAGTATAAAGTATAAATATTGAATTGTTAGTGTAAAAACAGAAAAGGAATGAAATCCCGTTTTAAAATTAGAAACGGAATTGAATTTCATTTCAAAATTAGAAATGGAATTCGATTCAGCTTCAAATAGAAACGACTTCGATTCCATTGCTTTCTAAAATAGAAAGATTCCGTTTTTAAAAGTAGAAACGGAATTCAATTCCGTTTATTTTTGTGAAACGGAATGTATTCCATTTCTATTTTAATATATTTATAGAAACAAAATCTCGTTATTTTTAGAAAACTGTATTTTTATAAATGTTATTGCTAATGTAAAAATTAACTAATAAGTTATTTATAATTACAATTCCATTATTAAAAATAAGGAAATTTTGATTTGATAAATATTTACTATTTTAATAGAAAATAGGATGAAAATGAATTTATTAAAAATTAATAAAGTTCAATTTAAATATTACATATGAATTATTTAAAATGGATTTTTAAATATTAAAACTCATCATATATATATATATATATATATATATATATATATATATATATATATATATAGTATATATATATATATATAGAGTATATATATATATATATATGTATTGAATTTAAGTGAATTATATTAATATTTTTTAGTACTAAAAAATTAAAATTATTTGAATATTTCAAGTATAAAGTGATAAATATTACACTCATATGTAAAACAGAAAGGAATAAATCCCATTTCTAAAATTAGAACGAATTCGATTCGCTTCTAAAATAGAAATGGATTTCGATTTCGTTTAAAGTAGAAACGGAATTCAAATTCCGTCGTTATTTTTGTGAAACTAATGTATCCTTTCTATTTTCATATATTTATAGAAACAAAATTCGTTATTTTTAGAAACGGTATTTTTATAAATGTTATTAAGAATGTAAAAATTAACTAATAAGTTATTTTTGAAATATTAATTTCATTATTAAAAAATAAGTGAAATTTTGATTTTGATAACATTGATTATTTTAATGTTAAAAATAGATGAAAATGAATTTATTAAAAATTAATAAAGTCTAAATTTTAAATATTACATATCACTATTTTAAAAAGGATTTTTAAATATTTAAAAACTTTCTCATCATATATATATATATATATATATGTTCCACGAAGTGAATTATATTAATATTTTTTGGTATTAAAAATTATAATTATTTGAATATTTCATATAAAGTATAAATATTAATTTGTTATGTAAAATAGAAAGAGAATAAATTCGTTTAAAAATAGAACTAATTCGATTCCATTGCTATTTTTGAGAAACTCAAGCTCCTGTGTTTGGCTGTATAAATTGAAAACTCTAGACCCTCCTTCTTATGTTTTGTTTTTGTAATATTTAGTACTTATTATATATGAACTAGACATGATGGATAATCTATAATATTTTTAAAAATATAAAATAATTACTTATATAAATCTGAAGAATGATTTATGTTTTTTTAGAGAATAACCAATCAATTATTATTTCAAAAAACTATCAATTATTTATTAAAATAAAATAAAATTAGAAACTGGTTGTTCAATGATGTAAAATGATGTTTTTAACTTAAAAAATTACATAAGAGAAAAAAAAATCCCATTAGTCGAGTTCGATCGAGGTTATCATGCACATAGATACATGTAACATGGCTATGTTATATATAGTGCTAATGAGACGAGACAACCTCACGAGCTACTTGAACTCAACTCCTGGGCCAAAATCCAGACTCGAGGATCGAGCTCAACTCGAAATAAAAGAATCAGTCGAGTCGAAAGCAAACCAAGTAACTCGATTCAAAAGCTCGTAGAAACTTGGAAAATGTTTTGTATATAAAATTTTAAAAGTTTTCTTTTAAATTTGATATCTTATTTTGTGGGATGTCATAAATAATATATTCTATTTTATATTCTTAAAGAATCATAAATTTTCATTATTTATTTAGTTATAAATATATTTATTTTAAAAATAATTTTCTTAAAAATTTGTAGAATATGATAAATATATCTCATTTTGTATTCTTAAAAATCATAAATTTCGTGGCTTATAAACAGAGATATATATCACAATGGCAAGTTAAAAGAGTTAAATTAATTATAGGTATTTCTTTTTTCTATTTTTTTGTGATATGCTATTATCTAATTGGTACTTAAAATTTTAATTTTTAAAAAGCCGCTTGATCCCGCTTTCTCCCCCAACCTCTTCCTCACCCATCCTCTTCTCTCTTCACATCCAACACCCATTTTTCGGCCATATAACAAACCGGGCTACGGCCAAGAAACCACTATGTTCTGGGATCATCATGGTTATAGGTAAATTTAATATCGTAATTACGCAGTCACCAGAACCCAACGTTGATCCAAGTGAATGCAATTTAAATGCTTGACAAGGATGTTACTCTAGAGCGCAGAAAACTTTTGATTCCAAACGATTCAATCGAATCCTAGCACAACCAAGGTCTGTGGCCTCTAAATCTAAGATCCACATCGATCCATTCTTTCGTTTGTCACCGCCTTACGCTCACAAACCAGATCTCGCTTTTTTTTTTTTCGCTTTCTATCTCTCCCGCTTAAACCTGAGAGACTCTTTGCTTATTATGTTCAAAACCAAAGTGTTAGAAATGCTAGTTTCCTTAAAGCGACCATTTGCTATTTAATCGTGATCCTTAAAATCTCCTTTTGGTTTTGCACACTTATCTAATAAGATGTGTCATTAATCGAAACCAACAATTTATCTTATCCTGGAGCAAGATGTGTTTCAATCTAAACGGTTATGCCAACATGATCTATCAGATAAGACGTGTTTAACCTAACTTAACTCAAAGTCTTATATGATAAAACCATTTTTGAGAGAGACTAAATCTAATCACCTAATTAAGTAGCAACTGCTAATAAAAGGATAAAACGGGCTTTAAGTTCAAATTGCTTAGCAGTCAAAACATCTAATCTAATACTGTTATAACGTATACATTACACAACTTCGAAGTTACATTCGAGGAATTAGATGAGAAAAGAATTTTACAACTTGAATTGTAGATTAAAGGTACGACTCGCAGCCGTATTTAATTTACATCAACAACATAATCCATTCATATAGGTAAAGGGCCACAATCATGTACCATGCAAAACATACATCTAACATCACTTTATCATGATTATAATTAATCAAATTAACTACGATGGGCGCTTAAATCCTGGGGTCCTAGGGGCAGCCGCCCGGCGGGCTCCATGCGCCTGGCGGGGTGGTCCATGCGCCCGGCCGGTCCTGCAGGCACGCCTGGCGGGTCCCTAGGGGCAATGCCCTCATGGGACCAAATCACGCTTCATCTATAAAACTGCTTAACATTTAATCATCTTCGTGATAACAATTATACGAATCTCTAATTAAGCTGAACAACCCTGCTATATTAATTTATGAAAAAACCCTAATCTAATCTCTACCATTCATTTAAAAAAAAACACTTTATACCATGGCTATTTGTAATGGGCCTAGTGCAGACCTTTCATGAGCCCATAGCCTATCGTAGAAACAAATAAAAAACCCTATGTTTCTATTGAGATGCCATTGGATATTCCAAAAAATTCTAATGACTTACAACCCGCCACACTTTCCCCCCATTTCTAAAAAGTAAAAACCCACAACCAATACTAATTGCTTTTGTGGAAGCAATTCGAAAGACTTTCTTTTCTCTCTTCATCCCCATCCCACCATCTTCACTTTTCTTCTTTCTTCTCTCGTAAAACCGGAGTAAAATTCTGCTTCCACAAGTCCCATTCGTATAATGTTGCTGTAACCTGTAACCTCTCTCTATCTCTTTTTTTTTTTCAGGTGTGTCTGGATTTCTGTGGATTGTGTTTGGGGAGGTAGAAAATGGCCTCGCACCTAAGCCTCCCGAGCCCCAACGTCCTTGGGAGGGGAAGGATAGGTTGCTGGTCGCATAATGACCAAAGCCAAGGCCACGGTGGCTTGTCGCCACGGAGAAACCCCTAGGAACAAGAGGGAGAGGTGGCCTGGAAGAAATCACCTTTTTTTCCCCTTCTGCGCCCGAGTCCAAAGACATTAACTCTACTCCAAGAAGTCTTCGGCGAGATCTCCGGCGACTCAGGCTCCAACCACTCCAAGCCCTTCTTAAGTGGCCCTTCCCACCTCCGTCTCTGCCGCCATATCAAAGCAGAGCTGGGCGTGGCGGCACCGCCGTTGAAGATGAATGAGGCCTATACCAGGAACGAGGCTAATGGACGAGTGGGTGGGTTGATAAAAGCTTCAACACCCTCATCCTCGAGAAGGTATAAAGATATTAATCGTATACGCATATGGGCACCAAGTGCCATTAAAGTGATAAAATTGTAAAGTTTTCAAAGAATTATGGCAGCTTTTTCAATCGAGGAAAGTGAAGGGGGTGGGAAAGTATAATTAATGGAAGTTTAAAAGAAAAGAATAATAATAAATCGCCAAATAGTTCAAAGAAGTCTCAAAAATTTAGATTCTGATGGTGAAACCTAGATCGCTACTGCTAAGTTCGTCTCAAATCTAGTGACCTAGAAAAGTTTCGTTGAATTCGTGACGAAGTAATATTTCATTTAATTTCTGCTTGACGCTTGTAGAGTGAAACTCTGAAACGGATTTTTGAAAATTTTAAAAAAATGGCAAATATTTAAAGAATATTCAATTAGGATAAATGAAATTGAAAACATAACAAAATAAATTGTTTCGGGGTTGAAACAGACCGAGAAATGAAGAAAAATGGACATGTGGGTCCCACTTTAAAGAAAAAGAAAAAAATAAAAGATAAAAAAGCAAACGAAAGTGACGGACGAGAGGAGTTTGAAGGAGGAGAGAGAGAAATTTAAAATTTTTCTCTAATTTCTTTTCGTATTTACAAAATCCCCAATCATTAATTTCTCTCGCTTCTGATAAACACGAAAAGCGCAATTTCTATGCAACGAGGGCTACGCGTGGGTATCAAAAACAAGGGATTTTATCGAGAATTCAGGTAAAAATTCGAAAAAAATCCTAATTTTTAGTTTTTCTCAGATTTACGGTATTCTAATGGTCAAAATTTTCGTAGCAAGAATAAAAGTTACTCTACGCGATAAGAGCTACGTGTGGGTACCAAAATCACAGGATTTCGTCGGATTTTCCACGTGAAATAGTGAATATGTATAAATACGTATAAAATAGTAAATACGTATGAACACACATAAATACGAAAGTATAGCATAGTGCAATAAAGTATAAGTAAATAATGAATAGTGTATACCGCATACCATAGTGTATAATGCATAGTAAATATCGAATAGCACATAATGAATAGTGAGAAAGTATGTGTATAGTAAATATTTAAATGATAAGGCAGATATAGATAGTACACAAGGCACAATGATAGTGCATAGTGCACAAGCAGAGGTGCATAGTGCATAAAGGCATAGTATATCGAATAGTATTTAGTTGGTCAGGTCGACGATGTGGTTTAATACATCAAATGTGTAGGCTAAAAGCAAAGGCGGGAAAATTGTGGAATCGTGCTCAAATTTTAGTAAGCAGAAAAGGTGAGTGTTTCAACCCTATTTTTCAAATACTAGTGTATTATTATTATAAACTGTTTTACACTGGTATTTAATGGTTTTGATGGTAAACCATGTTTGAAAAGCAAGTAATGAGTTTGGAAAGCAAACAATGGTTGTGAGTGTTCTAAACTCATTTTCCAACATTGTGTATTATTATTATTATAAACTGCTTTAATCGCATTTCATGGTTTTGATTTGCAAACCATTTTCAAGAAGCAAGCAATGAATTAGGAAGCAAGTAAATGGTTTTGAGTTAAACCATTTTTGAAAAGTAAGCAAATGGTTTTTAAATTGTAAACCATCTTTCAAGCAAACAAGTAAGCAAATGGTTTTTTTTAAATTGTAAACAATTTTTCAAGCAAGCAAGTAAGTAAATGGTTTTTGAATTGTAAACCATTTTTCGCAAGCAAGTAAGTAAATGGTTTTTGAATTAACTAAACCATTTTCAAACAAGCAGCAAGCAAATGGTTTTAAATTGCAAACCATTTTTCAAAGAGCAAGTGCAAGCAAAAGAAAAATTTGCGAAAAACAGCTCTCCTAGTTCTAAGCAAGCAAATGGCTGAGGGTATTCTCATACGTGCACGGTGGTGTTAGGATCTCATACATGCATTGTAGTTTTGCCTGGTCGGCAAACTTAGGTCATACATCATGCATTTAAAGGAGAATTGCATGATAAGAGTATAAGGCGTAAGGAGCTCTAATTCAAATCTATATATGTCGTACATAAGGTCAATTCTACCATATTCATCGAAAGGTGATGCGGACACAGGTCCTTTCCCACCGCACGGTGATGGCCAAAGTTCCCGTGTTCACTAGGGTACAACAAGAAAATAGGGCCTAATGGTTGATGTTTTTTATGTCACGATATAGTTTGAAAAAATCAACTATTGGTTCACGCCGTCAGCCTGTGAGTATTAAAGAACTGCTGAGTCACTCGCTTAGATTTCAAAACGACCGATTGAGCCAAGCTCCGTGGATTTTAAAGCAAACTAAGTCCACGCTCCCGCTTTATTCTCAAAGCATGCATGAGCCCAAGTTCTGCTATGAAAAGCTCGAGAAACTTTTAGCAAAATGTTTGGTGAGCGTCAGAAACTTTCTAAGCAAGATACTAAAGCAAGCAAAGTTAAAGAGCCTTGACAGTTTATAAAACTTCTAAGCAAGTAAGCAATAAGAGTTTTAGTGTTTTTAAAGAAAGCAAAGCAAGCAAGTTAGCAAGTATTAAAAGTTTTATAAACTTAAGAAGTATTAAAAGTTGTAAACTTTTAAAGCAAGGCACGTAAAGTTTTAGAAACTTTAAAATAAGTGCTAAGGTTTTCTGAAAATATCTTGTAAAAGAGAGTTTTACAGCTGAGATGTTTCTTAAAAGCTAAACATTTTATAAAGCATACACTCACCGAGCCAGTTAGCTCATTATTTTTGTGATTTAAAACTATTTTCCGTATGCATGACGTGACGCCATTGAGCATATTAGATTCTCCCGACATTTTGCAAGTGTTGTTGCTACATTGGCCATTTTGTAAGGAAACACTTTGAATTTGTATAATGGAGCATATGCATGTACATAAGGTAGTCAGAAAACGTGTCGGGTCATGGTTGCCATATTCGATAAAGTGTATTGTGTATGTAGGATTTGAATTGTCCTATACGTGAGCCATTATGTTTATTTGAGGTTTTACTCACAAGATTTTACCAAATCCTAAGTTGAAAAAGAAAGAAAATTTTTATAATAAGTTTAATAAAGTAACACGCCAGCTCACGTGAGTTTCTAGCTCAGCAGAGGTAACAGATGGGATCATGGGTCGCACACCTGCCGCTAGTAGGGGTTGGGGGTGTGTCAGCTTCGGCTTTTTGAAGCATTTTGGGAATAAGTATGATATTGGGGAAGAGGTTGGGAGAGGACATTTTGGGTACACCTGTTCAACTAGGTTTAAAAAGGGTGAGCTTAAGGGTCAATATGTCACAGCTTAAGGTTATACCCTGAGCCAAGCATATAGCAAGTCTGAGTTTATATTCTTAATGTGGTTCCATTGTTGGTTAATTTATGTGAATTTACGCTTTACGATTGATAACAATGATATGACGACTATCAACTTTAATCATCATTTTAATATTATAGAGATCAAATGCTGTGAAAATTTTAATCGTGAAAACCAATAATTATAATGATTTAATTTGTATTAATTATATCCAAAATATTGCATTTATGCATCTGATTGAATGAACATGTTTCATTTCAGCCTTTCGCAGACTAAGCCTTGGAAGCACTCGATGTGATTTCCTAAATCATAAGAAAGGTTTGGAGAAATGGCAAAAGTAGAAGTCATGGGAAAGGAAAGAAGTATGCTTTAAATACCATAATAGAGAGCTAATGGTAGAAGGGGTTCACTTACTGACACCGATAAGAGCTGTTAAAGTCCATTTGGTTCTTTTTATTCGAAAATCCGGGTTTTTCCAATACTTGTTACTTAGATTTTGATGGTGTTTAGTGGCTTACTGCTTCAATTTAAATTTTTTTACTGGAAGCATATGATATTTATATATTAGTAGGTTTTTTTTTTTTTTTTTTGGCTGAATGTGGGTATCCTTCTTGTTGCTAGATGGCTACAAAATCATTGCCATTGAAGATGTGAGAAGGGAAGTGAAAATATTGAGAGCTCTTACTGGGCAAAAAAATCTAGTACAGTTCTACGATGCTTATGAAGACCATGATAATGTCTACATTGTAATGGAGTAAGCATTCATGGTGGCTTTATTTTATTCTTCAAACTGGTAATTATTCAATCATCAATTTGGATTTGGTCTGCCATTTCTTCCTTCAAATTGGTAACTCAGCTTCGCCTTACAATCATGTTGTTCTTGATGTTCATTATGACCGGATGGCTTGAGTGTGTTTCATGCTGCTCTTCTTCTAATAATGGATTCAATAAATTATTTCATATTTTAGTTATGTGAAGGAGGGAGCTTTGGATAGAATACTTTCAAGGTATTTCTTTATAATACACATCCAAGGTATTTCTGAATTAGCTATAATGAGATACTACCAATATGTGAATTTTAGATTTTGATGCAATATACATCCTGGTGTATTTTGGTGTGTTAGCTTATACAAGATACAAGAATTTGTGATGCTTTTAGATTTTGGATGCAATAGATGACAAGAAGAGCAAGAAATTGGAAAAGTGGAAAGTTGGTTAGGTGTTAATCGAAAGGATCTTTACTTCTCAGCAGGGTGGGAAATAAGACCAAGAAGATGCAAAGGTCACATGATCCGATCCCGAATGTTGTCTCATTTTGCCACCTTCGTGGCGTGGTGCATCGGGATCTAAAGCCGAGGTGAAATACATTTTCCTTTGAGCATTGTTCATCCGTGTTAAGCCTTAAATGGCAAGATTTTACCGAGGAACCGATCCTCTCTTGCCTCTTCTCTCTCTCTCTCTCTCTCTCTTTATGATTTGGATTTTCACTTCTTTAGAGGGTGAAATAGAGTTGGAGAGACCTATAAGGTCAAGGTGTCTCTAAAAGTAAAATGGTGGGCTTTTGAAGAGGTCTCTAGTAAGAACGAGTATACCCTTAAATGGTACGCATCCTCTTACACGCCTTTGAAAATACGGGGTGCTTCCATGCATGGTGGTCATTACCTCCACACATGTACTACCTCGACATCCAAGGGAGTTTCCTATGGTGAAGACTCTCACTACTCTCAACAATCAACAAGAAACTAAGCGTACAGTGAATATGTGTGTGCATCCTGAAAACCTAATAAATCTAATACAAAGAGAAGCACATTATCATGCAATATCCTGTAATCTAGTTTCAGGCTATATAAGTCAAATTTGGACCTGCCGACATCAGCCATGTCGACCAATTCTCGAATGTCTCCAAACATATAAATAACATATCACTGTGACTCCATCTTAATCACTAGCTCGATTGAAGAGCAAGCATGGAGAACAAGTTCCAATCAAATATCAAGCAAATGACCAAAAGAAAAAAGTCTACTAAGACTAGGGAGTTGGAGATAACGGGATACATGTGTGTCCCACGTCATCATGCAACATACAATTAAGCAAGAGTAGGGTAGTCATGCAACAAGCGGTCAAACAATAAGCAGATATATCACCCAAAGCTACACGCAAGCTAAGTATAATATATACAATCGACATATCAAAATGTAGAAAATATATAATAAGAATACATCAAGATGAAGTAAACTAAAAACTCTCAATGTGCTATCACCATACAAAAGCACAAAGAGAAGCAGAACCCACCAATCAACCAATCAATCATTACACTTTCTTCAATTATATTCAAGCTTTAACCCAATTAAAGTCCCTAGTGAGTCACCATTTTTTTACAATCGTATTTTGGCTATGACACGCTCCCACAGTACGCCAGACCGCTCATTACTCTCTTGAAACCCAGCCTGCATAAACCCGCCCAGTCCTCCACCCCTGGGCTCACCTCTACATTGAAAACAAAAAGAAATAAAAATCAGCATGACTCCTTTTGTAGTGCACTAGCTCCAAAAATCAAGTCCACTTCAAGTCTTTGCTGCCCATTTGAAGGTACAGGAGTCAGCACCTACTCCAAACCACTAAAGTTAGGCTCTACTTAAAAATTTTAGAAAGTGTGGTACCAATTAGTTCATTTTGAATTTCCAAGAAACAAATACTTATAAAACACTAGGTACATATATACAATAAATACAGTAATAAATAAATATGAAAAGTCCAATAGAAGAATGTAAATTTCGGTGAATAGAAGTGCGATTAATAAAAAGACAAATATTAGTCTCATAACATATATAGAAACATTTATAATTAAATTAGAAAAATAAAAAATATAAATTGAGTATCTAATTATTTTAACAAAGAGTACATGAGATGTCATTCCGCTGCGTCCATACTATTCGTTTAAATTAATCCCATTTGTACTCCATTTTTGTTGAACTCTCATTTAAACTAATCAATATTATTTTTAAAAACAGTGCACCTATTTATTAAATGTTTCTTAAAAACCAATGTTGTTTATAAATCATGCTTCGTTATTTTTCATCATGCTGTTCTATTTCTTTCAAATGTCTATTGTTTTATTTAAACATTTAAAATAAAAATTCAAATAAATCAAATAAATGCTTTATTGTACAGTTAAAAACAAATGCTTACTTTAGAAGAAAAGAATGATATTGCAATATTATTCAGTGGGCAAATGATTAAACATGTAAGAGGACCTAGGTAAGATGTGGTTAGGTTGCTGCATTTTGAGTTATGAGTTCAACTTTTGATTTTGTAAGTAGATATATTTTTTTTAAAAACTTAGCTTTTATCAATTCAAGTAAACTGGTCACTTCAACCTGGCAACCCAACAAACCTGATGCCCACACAAGCCTGCTTTTGAATTGATTGTTCATTTTTACAAACAAACTGAGTGACAAAAATAATTATAGAAAACCAGATTTATAAATAAATCAAACAAATACAATAAAATAATGGAAAATGATCCTCCATAAGAAGGGATGGCTTTGGATTACATATGAAAGCATGCATGTAGTTTCTTGCATATAAGGAGTTATAGAGCCTACTTCTTGAATAGCAACAGCAAGCCATCTCCTGCAGCAACAAAATTCATCAAGAGTAGTGGTCATGTCCTTAGTAGCAACAGCAAAGAAAATCAAGGGCAATCAATAGTGGTGGGTTTTCAGCCCTACGCTTCCTCACCACCACAGTAACTTCAAGCAAGCATGCCTCATCACCAAGCCAGAATAATCAAAAAACATCACCATGCTGGCAACAAAACATTTATCCATCCAAACATCACCATTCCAGATCAAATCAGAGTCAAAACCCACCCCAAAACAGGAGATAAAAACATATATGGAAGAGGGAAATAAGGCAACAACCAAACACCCAAGAAAAATATAAATAACAAAACCCATAAATTTATGAACACAGGCCTCCAAAACTAAAGTGAGAAAACTAGGTACACCAAATTGAATATACGAAACCAAGAAAAGAATAAAAAATAATAAATAAATAAAAGAAGACAGCTCATATCACTCATATAAACAAATCAAGTATATCCCAAATTCAATAAATCAACGTGGCAAATTAAATGTAAATGAAAATAAAACAAAGTAAAATACATCTTAAAGCCCTTAGTGTGAGAACCCGAGTAAAGTGAAACGATAGATTATCGTTACAATACAAGCTACAAGCCTGGGAATTTCTCTAGATCGCGGATGATGACACACAAACCACCGCTGATTTTCGCCCTGAACGAAGGCACGGAATTCACGCTGGAATTTGACGAATTTCACGATTTCGAGGCGAAGTAAACAAACGACATGGTGACATGTAAGTAAATTCAAACAAGTGGACAGTTGGCACATGAAAAACCAAGTGTCATACTCTTGTCATGCATGAACTAAGGGTGGGAGGTAATGAGATGAGGAACACATGGCATGCAGGATTGCGTGTCAAGACGACTAAGAAAGGTGTCCTACACCTGCACTAAAGTGAGTCTGTGGTGGGGGAGAATGAGAGAAAGAAGGGAAAAAGATAGAAAGAAAGGAAAGGAGGAAAGGAGGTCCGTAATCTACTGGCCTGTTCGAACAACAAGACACGATGAGAGGTGGAGTGAGCCAGGCTTCGAGAGGAATCTCCTTACTTCCGGCTATTCTTGCCCAGGCCCAATAGCCAAGAGGTATATCCCTGTCAAAGGGGGCTGGTTCTGCAACAAATTTCTGTGATCAAACCATTGGATAAATTAGCTACTTCGCTTATGGTTCTTTTCCTGCCTATAATCGAGTTCCGGGAACAAGCCGTGCTTGCTTGAAAGTATGGATTTGAGCGTGATGATAGTGTGGCGTGGTCACACGGGTATGGACCGACATGCCGAATCGTATGTGCCGTTTATGGCTTCCGAGCATGAAGACCCAGCTTTGTGTGTTGTTTCGATTGAATGACATGCATATTGTGTTAACCGCTGATATGTTACTTAGATGTATTAACACGGGTTATAAGGATGGATGGGAATTATATGTTGTAAATATAATTATCCATGAACTGCGGAATGTTGCATTTAGCTCTTAACAGTATGTAACATGAAAGGACTTGCAATGGCATTCTGCATTGCACATGCACTGGACATCGCAAGTGAAACAGTGAGTGCATGGCATAAACAGAAATCGTTTGGCATTTACTAAGATCTCAGTGTCAGCGGGACAGCATCCTAGAGTAGCACGATTGAAATTATGTGTCAGGTAGTATAAAGAAGGCATAGATACCCCCTTAGGTGAAAGGCTTGCATCATTGGTTAAACATATGTATCAAGCGGTAAAAGCCCGCGAAAGTGTTGAAGGTTGCTCATGATGTTTCGCAGGAGACCCCTGAAAAGTCAGTACCTATAAAAGACATGGCTTTTGAATAAAGCAGTTTATCTCAGGTTTTCCAATGAAGTTGAATTATAAAACAAAAATCTTTTGTTTCGAGATAAAGGTTTTACATGCCATATGTGTAGCAGCACCCCATTCCCGGCCCGACCCAATTGGTGGATCCAAACCGAGTCTGGGTTCCGAACCGAGTCAGGGTTGCTAACCGAGTTCATTTACCAAAACATCTACAAAAACAAAATAACCGTTTAGGCTGACATTCCATTTCGTATAAACACTTTCAAATATGTGCGAAAGCGATTTCAATTTGGTAGGCCCATAAACATTTACATTTAACAAAATGCATTTACAATGAAAGCATTCCATGCCCATTCAAAATAATATATAAATCGTTTCGTAGTTTAACCCCTTGTGATCACAAAACATCAATTGTTCAAAAGTAGGATGGACGATACGTATATATACTTTTACTCCCAGCTTGATAACTGCGCTCCTCGATCTCTTTTTTGCTATTCCTTCGTTCCTATTTACTTGGTACCTGCGCGTAGATAAAAAAAATACGCGCTAAGCATTTTCATACTTGTTCTATACGATTCTCTCTTTATTTCAGTTTAAATCAAATCATGCAATTTCATAAGACAATGCTTTCCTACTTTCTTAAATGACCAATGCAGTATAATACATACATAAAGATATATTTCCATTTAATTTCACCATAATTCATCAAGGTCATCTCAAACTATATTTTCTATGTGTAACAAATCATTCCGACTTGTAATCATGCACTTTTTTATTTATTATCATTTTGCATTTTAGCCCTTATCGAATTTAACCCATCCTTTCGATGCATGGTGATAACGAATCATCACTTGGCCCCATTGGTCAAGAGCCTGTAAACACAATTTTATAAAATATTAGACTGACAAAAATACTCACTCGACATCGGGCCCCGCCAGGGCCACGGATCGGTATGCCACAATAGTACGTTTGTTCGACTCTTATTAGTATATCAATCTATCCTTAACTCAAATTTAACTGTTAACATTCTATTAAGGGCATTCAAATCATTTATAGGGAAATACAATATAGTATGTATTTTTTTACAAACAAATCATTTCAATACTCATGCAATTTTCATGTCATTCATTTCGGCAATCAATCACTTCTCAATATTCTTAACTTAAATCAACTTGCAATTCATTTTAACACTTATTTCCAGAACAATCACTTAAATAATTAATATAATCCAAATGATTTGTGAGAGATAGAGATTCAAATAGTGAGAAAAAGTCAGAGAACAAACCTGGGTAAGTTTTGCACTTGATTCCAATCCTCGGGAATCTCGATTCCGCCGGCCTCTTCGTCAGCCCCTATTCCAATACAATTAAATAACAATATTATTTAGCTTATTTGTGATTTTGGTTAGGCTGATTTTTCTGTTTAATATTGTATTCTTAATCTCATTAGCAAACGAGGGCAAGATACAAGCCCGATATGGTTGTTAGTTTCACAACTTTAATCCATCACATAACCAAAATACTAAAAAAAAATTTCCTGCTCTTTTAATCCTTTCCAATATACTTGATCAATTAAACCATCCCCAAAGGAAGATTAAGTCAAACCTCAAATGCATACTAACACTACATGTAAGGACCGTTATTTTCCATGAAAATTTCATGGACTTTATTACCCAAAATTATTCAAACGGTCTCAAATTATGAAACTCTCCAGTTTAGTCCTTTATATATCCAATTATCTCTGAAAAGTTTCAATTTAAAATTCCTTCTCTAAGGCCCTCAACCACATAACACAAATAGGGAAAAATGTGCTGTTTTTTTTTCAAACAATGCATTCTTTAAAATGTCTCACCAAACTAATCCTCATGTTGCCCAAAATTAACTTCAAACATTTATTTGATTAGCTTAGACCAAGGTCTAACCAACACACAAGCACCTAAAATCAGATTATAAACCAATTGGTTCAATTTTTAACTTTAACATCCCAAAACCCTAACCTATCCACTTTGACAACTTGTAACAAAACACTTTCTAAAATCAAATAAATTCCTAAATAAATTTTCCAGAAGAAAGTTTAATATTTTAAAGACCATATATTACTTCCCAAGACCTTTAATCATCCAAAAAATCTATTTCATACATTTCAAAAACAATTCCAAACTCAAGCTGCAACATTTTAATGCCAAATGGTTAGCTTCACTGGATCACCTACTGTTATTCTCGATTTATGGGGTCTCAACTCCATAAATTGGTAATGGTTCCTTTACTCATTTGAAGCTATGGTTATAAGGCTTCTTATCCAATTGGAATCACCCAATTTGGATCACCAAAACTCAAGTTATTGCATTTTACATCTAGACTACTCTAATTTTCAAAACAGAATCTGCACATAGCTCCACTTTGACCGATTTATTGGCACTTTAGAGTTACAATTTGCATACACTTCCTTCAATTAAATTATTCCCTAGAAGTCTAGTTTATCCATAATTTTGAATCACTCAATTTTGATGAGTGAAACTCAACCTATGGTCAAAACACCATAACAACACCCAAAACAGAGCATACCCACATTAAATTCAACTCACCTTTAAGCCCATATTCGGGAGCCTTAAAGATACAATTTTCTCCTAGTACCTTATATACATTTGTATCCCTATCTCTTATGGTTCTTTACCAATTGAAATATTATAACTTAACCTATAGACAAAACAAAAACAGGGGTTTTGACAAATTTTTTACAACATTTCCTTTGAAAACCAAACATTTCCCTTTTTACAAAAACTCCTCCAAACCAATACCAAAACCCATTTACAACCAATACAAAACACATTTATCCACATTTGGGTTTTCCCAACCTAAACACAAGAGAAAAGGGGTTAGGGTTTATTTCTACTCTTGAATCTCTTGCACTCAAGCCCTGCATCCCTTCTTCTTCCTCTTCCTTCGGCAAGATCTCGGCACCCAAAGAGCCGGATTGCACTCAAATCTCACTTCTTCCCAATAAATTTCAAATTCTCCTCCAATTCCCTCTCAACACGTGCTCTTGCCTTAAATGGGCATTCTAAGACCAAATGTGGGTCTTAAGCCATTAAATCTCATAACGTTTCTTTTGTTTGGCCTACAAATCCATTTTGGACTCTAAGTTCTCCCAATCTACTATATAGCCCATACTTTCTATATTTGCATTTAAATTCTTCCATATTCACTCTTAGGACCTTTATTCTTTATCACAAATGACCCTTGGTCCTGATTTGGGTAAATTTCCATTTTTACCCTTTTACACTTATATTTCTCAAGTTCAAACATTTAATCACTTAGTATATCACATTCAATCATATATAATTTGAAATTGACATTTAGCCACACAATCATATAACATTTAATCGTAATTTCGAAAAAAACCCAAGTTTGGTTCTATTTATACCCGGAATATATAATATTCATTATGTACCCTAGGTTATTTTTTTGGGCGTGATAAACTCTCCTCACTTAAGAAAATTTCGTCCCGAAATTACCATCAACAAATTGGAGGGATATTGTGTCGCATTGTATCTTCACTTTCCCATGTGGCCTCCTGGATCTTGTGGTTTCTCCATAACACTTTGACCAATGGGATTCGCTTATTCCGCAGTTCTTTCACTTCTTGTGCCAAAATCTCCACTGGCTCTTCCTCATAGGTCAAATCTAGTCTAAGCTCAATTGCTCAAGAGACCACGCGTGATGGGCATGATCTGCATCTTTCTCATGATCAAACATGCAAAGCCATCAGGGATCTTTTCCAAGTTTGGAGGTAAGGCTAAACGGTATGCTACTGGACCCACGCTCTCTATTACTTCATATGGACCAATAAATCTAGGGCTCAACTTGCCCCTTTTCCCAAATCTCATCACCTTCTTCCAAAGCGATACTTTCAAAAACACTGACCTCATATCTAATATATTTTCTTTTCATGTTTCGTGATATGATTTCGTCTATCAAGGGTCACTTAATCTTTCTTTCTTAATCATTTTCACTTTTCTTCAGCCTCTATATCAAGCTCCAGTCCAATCACTTTCTTTTTCAAGCATCATTCCACACAACGGTGTTCTACATTTTCTTCCATATAGTTCTCAGTTCACCATTCCAATACTCGATTGGAGACTGTTGTTGTACACAAATTTGATTTATATAATGTGTTCTATCCCAAACTACCTCATAGTCGTATCACACAAATCTCTCAAATATATCTTCCAACACTTGGATCACTCTTTCCGATTGTCCATCCATTTGCGGGTGGAATGTTGTGCTGAAATTCAATCGAGTGCCCAAAGCCTCTTGTAATTTTTTCCAAAATCTCGAGGTGAACCTCGGATCTCTATCTGAAATGATGAATATTAGAATCCCATGTAACCGAACTATTTCACTCATATACACCAAGGTTTTTGTCATGAATAATCAAGCTCTCACCGTATGGAAGTGAGATGACTTAGTCATCCGCCTACCACTTAATCTAAACTGAAATATTCTTCTTCCTATCAATGGTAACCTAACCACAAAATCCATGGTGATTCGATCCCATTTCCACTCAAGTATTCTAATAGGCTGTAATATTCCCGAAGGAACTTGATGCTTTGCCTTCACTTTCTGATACACCATATACTTGGTCACAAATTCCGATACATCTCTTTTCATTCCGGACCACCAGTACGAAACCTTTAAATCTTTGATATCTTGTGCAACCCGGGCGCATAGTAAAAGACTCCACTCTGTGTGCCTCTCTTCTGTAATGAATTTCTTCAATTCACTATCATTGGGTACACAAACCCAATCTTTATAATATAAAACCCCATCTTCTATTCTCAGAAACCCTGCTTCCTTACCTTTACTTCCAATCTACAACCTATTATGGCAAAGAATTTTCTCGCTCTTTCTTTTATACCCTAGCACTGATTCAACAAATTGACCTCGTTATCAATTCTACCACTACTGCATTCATCACTGGTCAACGAAAATCGAGCATTCAACACTTGAAGCGCGAAATTGCCTTTTCTATTTCAAAGCGTCACTTTACTACATTGGCCTTTCCAGGATGATATTTAATCACACAATCATAATCATTAATCAATCTCATCCATTCACGTTGTCTCAAAGTTAGTTTCCCATTGTGAGGGAAAATACAAGACTCTGCATCGTAGATTAAAACACTTTCCTTATTACGATAATGTCTCCATATTTTCAATGCAAATACAATAGAGGCCATTCAAAATGATCCATAGGTAATTCTTTTCTCAGCTACTAACGCCTTGAAGCATACGCTACCACTTTACATTCTTGCATAAGGACACATCCAAGTCCATTCAACGAAGCATCGCTAAAAATCAGATATTCTTTATCGCATGTCAGCTAAGTAAGAACCGGAGCTTCGGTTAAGAATGCTTTCAATTTCTCAAAGCTACTTTGACATTTTTCACTCCATTCATACTTAACATTTTTCTAGAGCAATTTTATTGTATCGTAATCGTAGAAAACCCCTTAACGAACCATCGTTTTAGTAGTAGTGGCGGATATCCAATTAGAGAGGTGGTTCGACCACTCGCCGATAAAAGTCACTTCTTTGCCACTCGATGTCCTTAAGGTCACTCTCTTCATTCTACAATCAACTACCACTTGGTTTCGAGACAACCAATCCATCCCCAATATCACATCAAACTCTCTAAATGACAACCCGACTGGGTCTCCGTGAAACCTCATCCTCTCGCATTCTAATGGACAATCTCTATAGACTCTATTCACAACGACACTATTGGAGCCCGAACCGACAAGCTACTCCAACGTCCTGGCGTAAAGATCCAAGCAAGAAAGCGTAGTCACGCCATCCTCATATGCAAATGCAATGCATGTCATAAAATTTTTCAAAATCATTTACAAACAATTTCAAAATTTCATTGAACCCTAAACTCAGCTATGATACCACTAAATGGCACCCATTCCCGGGGCCTCACCCGATTAGCGGATCCGAACTGGGGTCCGGGCTACTAGCCGCAGAGAGTTCATTTACCACAACATCTACAAAAACAAAATAATCGCGAGCCGACATTCCATTTCAGATAAACACTTCAACATTTGTGGAAGAGATTTCAATCTAGAGTTTACAAACATTTTGTATTTAACAAAATGTATTTACAATGAAGGCATTCCATGCCCATTCAAAATAATATACAAAATCGTTTCGTGAGTTTAAGTCTTTTTTGATCACAAAACATCAATTGTTCAAAAGCAGGATGGATTTAAGGCGACTTGAGCATAGCTTTACTCCATAGCTTTTGATGACTCACATTCGATCTTGTCCTTCGCTCCTGCTTATGATCGGTGACTACGCAGAGACAAAAACTACGTCAATAAGAAAATTTCATACTTAGTGGTTCTATACCGATTCTCTCTTTATTTCCAGCTTTAAATCAAATCATGCAATTTCATAAGACAATGCTTTCCTACTTCTTAAATGACCAATGCGCATAATACATACATAGTATGATATATTTCCATTTAATCAATTACAATTCATTACTATCTCAAACTATGCATTTTCATGTGCAACAAATCATTCCGATCATAAATCATGCACTTTTTCATTCTCATTATCATTTTGCATTTTAGCCCTTATCTAATTTAACCTATCATTTCGGTGCACAGGATAACGAATCATCAATACGGTCCCGCTAGGCTGCAGGCCGGTGTAAACACAATTTTATAAAAATATGTACTCAATTGGTATACACTACCGATACTGTCTCGCTAGGCTACGGATCGGTATGCCACAATAGTACGTTTATTCAACTCTTATTGGTATATCAATCTATCCTTAACTCAAATTGAACGGTTAACATTCTATTAAGGGCATTCAAATCATTTAGGAAATACAATATATTATGTATTTTTATAAAACAAATCATTTCAATACTCATGCAATTTTCTATGTCATTCATTTCGTAATCAATCAATTTCAATATTCTTAACTTAAATCAACTTGCAATTCATTTAATAAATTTATTTGCATCAAATCAATTTAAAACAATTCAATATGCAATTCAAATATTTTGGAGATAGAGATTCGAAATAGTGAGAAAAAGCTGTAGAACAAACCCAAAAAGCTTTTCACTTTGATTCCAATCCTAGAAATCTCGATCTCAGTTCAGGCTTTCCTCTTCGCTGTCTCTTATCTAATACAATTAAATAACAATATTATTTTAGGCAGTACTTGTGATTTTTGGTTAAGGTTGATTTTGAGCTAATATCGTATTCTTAATCTCATTAGCAAATGAGGACAAGACACAAGCCCTAAGATGGTTGTTAGTTTCACAACTTTAATCCATCACATAACCAAAATACTAAAAATTCCCTGCCTTTTAATCCTTTTTAAACAGTACTATTGATCAATTAAAACCATCCCCAAAGGAAGATTTAAGTCAAAAACCTCAAATGTATACCAATACCACATGTAAAGTGACCGTGATTTCAGCTTTATACTCTCTTTGACTTTATTACCCAAACTTATTCAAACTATTCTCAGAAATTAAGGAAAATCTCCAGTTTAGTCCTTTATATATCCAATGAAATTTATGAAAATTCTCAATTTAAAATTCCTTCTAAGGACCTTAACCATATAACATACAAACAGGTAAACATTATGTTTTTTTTTTCAAATGAAGAAGATTTTTAAAATGTCTCACCAAAACCAATCCTCATGTTGTCCAAAATTAAATTCAAATATTGATTTGATTAGTTGTACCTAAGGCCCAACCAACCCCAAGCATCCAAAAATCAGATTATAAAACCAATCGGGTCCAGTTTTCAACTTTAACATCCCAAAACCCTAACTTGTCCACTTTGACAACTTATAACAAAACACTTTCTAAAATCACATAAATTCCCAAATGTGTTTTTTTCTGCAGAAAAGTTAATATTTCACATCTATATCCTCCCCAAGACCTTTAATCATCCCAACAATCTATTTTCATAAATTCCAAAAACAGAATGAAATAGCCAAAAACAATCCCAAACTCAAGTTAACATTTTAATGCCAAATTATAGCCTATTGGATCACCATCGTTATTCGATTTCTGGGTCAGAACTCTACAATTGTGAATATTCTTCCACTGATTTAAATGCTCATGTTTTCCTAATTTAGCTACCAAACCTGCCATTACTTTACCAACTACCCACTTGAAAAACAAGAATCGCATAGCTCCACTTTGATAGATTTCTGGGCACTTTGAGATTACAATTTTCATACACTTCCTTCAAGTAAATTATTTTCCTAGAAGTCTAGTTTATCCAAAATTTTGAATCATTCAATTTATATGAGTGAAACTCAACTTATGGTCAAAAGACCATAACAACACCCAAAACAAAGCATACTCGTGAGCTACCCGAACTCACCTTTAAGCCCATATTCGGGAGCCTTAGAGCTACATTTTTTTCCTGGTACCTTCTATACATTTGTAGCCCAATCTCTTATGGTTCTTTAACAATTAGAATTACTTCATGTGGATGATTATAACTTAACCTATATTCAAAACAAGAACAAGGGTTTTTTCAAATTTTTGATAACATTTTGAAACCTAAACATTTTTACAAACACTCCTCCAAACCAATCCAAACCAATACCAAAACCCATTTACAACCAATACAAAACACCTTTATCCACATTTGGGGTTTTCCCCAACCCAAACACAAGAGAAAAAGGGTTAGGGTTTAGTTTCTTACCTTGAATCTCTTTGCACTTGAAGCCCTAGCCCTTCTTCTTCCTTCCTTCTTGCAAGATCTTAAATTACAGAGCCGGATTTTGCACCAAATCTCACTTCTTCCCAAAACCCTAGCTTTCTCCTTACTCCCTCTCAAATACGGTTTTTCCCAAATGGGCATTCTAAGACCAAATGTAGTCTTAGGTCATTAAATCTCATAAGGCTTTGTTTGGCCTACAAAAATCATTTTTGGACTTAAGTTCTCCCAATTTACAATATAGCCCATATTTTTCTCTATTTGCATTTAAATTCTCCATATTCACTATTAGACCTTTTAAGCTCCTTACTACAAAATGACCCTTAGGTCCTGATTTTGAAAATTTCCATTTTGGGCCCTTTTATATTTTAAGTTATTTCTTTTGCTGGAGTCATTTAATCACTTAGTATATCACATCCAATCATATATCATTTGTAATTGACATTTAAATAAGCATTAACTACATAAAATTTAAAAATTACCAGAAATAACCCAAGTTTGGTTCTATTTATACTCGGAATATATAATAGAATTATTATAAAAATTCTAGGGTATTTTTTTGGGCGTTACAATATGCATGTGTGAGGGAGTCAGTGAGGGCTTGGGACATTGAAATGACATGTGAGCATTCATGTAGAAATGTATATGTTGTTACTCAATGTGTTTGTAATGACTGAATCATGGAGAATACTGCATGTGCACTTAGGTCGAGTAGCCCTCAGAGAATCTCATTTAGGTACTGCTCACCCCGTCAGAGAAAATATTTTTCTGTGTGCTGAGTACACCAAGAGGTGGAAATATATCCGGGATCTTAGTGGGTGAGAAGGCCGATTATGGCTTTGTTAAGTGTATTCATAAAATTTGGCCAAATTTATCCATTTTTGTTTATAAAGAGTTGTAATGAAACTCATTGTGAATTGTTCAATATTGTCGGCAAGTTTTTCTCCTGTATTTTATGTTTTATTACACAAAGGCTATTGTGTTGAATTTATTGTGTTTTGGGAAAGATTTACAGGAGTAGGAAATTCCATGAAGGCTACTCGCATCGCTGGGTAGCCTTCGGGTCTGCATATGGCTCATGGTCACGAAGGTAGTTTTCTCGGTTCTGGGCCTCACATTAAGGGGGTCCCTGTGTTCGACATGACTTCAGGTTTCATGCACTACTATGTCGCCATTATAGTCCTTCCATGTCGCGATTAATGTTTTATTTTCTTCAGGTGATAAATAAGCCAATACAAGAGGTTAGGTGTTGCAACAGGTTTGGCCTTTGACAGGGATTTTATGTCAAGATAAAGTGCTTTGTGTCGCGATTGCAGACTGAATAGAAGGTCAAGGGACTTTATGTCGCGATGCAGAATTTTGAAGGCGATGAATTTCCTGGAGGGTGTCACGACAAAGCATTATGTCACGGCTGTGGTTTTTGTCAAGACTAAGAGATTTTATGTTGCCATTAAAGAATTGGCTGTCGCGACATAGTCAGTCAAATTGTGTCACGACGTAGTATATCTCAAGGCCGTGACAAAGAGTTCCAAGAGATAATTCCCATGTCACGACATAGTGTTCTATGTCGTGATTAATGAAGTGACACTGCTGGCGCAACAAGGCGGGAAGCGTGGCACAACTGAGACACTCACAAGAACAAAGGCAGTATTCCGCCACGCATTGAGAAAACAAAGGTATTCTGTCACTACAGAGATTTCTCTGTCTCAACATACTTCACGACAGAGATTTCTCTGTCGCGATACACTTCATACAGTGATTTAAAAAAAAAAAAAAGAACCCCCGGGATTAGGAGGCGCTACACCTATATATCTCTATGTACAACCAAGATAGTGAAAAGACCCACAATACAAACAAAGCCTGAAATGACTTTCTCTGCACCCATGTCCAGATCCTTGAAAGAAACATTACCAATGGAGATCTCATAAAAAAAACATCATATTCATCATTCAAGAATATAAAATCCATAAGCCATGGTAGAAAAATGAAGATCATTAACCATCATAGATAAACATAGTCTACTAAGGACGACGAAAGCAAAATAAATATGATGAACCAAGTGAATACGTATATCTCAATGAAGTCTTATGGCTTTCAATAACTACCCGATTTGGGGGTCTCTTCTCGTACTCTATTTAGATCAAGCCTTGTCTCCTCTCTTGTAGTGACTTATGTTCCTTGGATCTTTTTCCTCATTCTCCCCCAACTCTCAAAAGAACTTCCTTCTAAAAGCAAAATAAAATAAAAAATTCTACCTTTCCAAATTAAATCAAATTTCCTGTAATCAAAATAGGAAAATCAACTAAAATAAAGTCAAATAAAATTTTAAAAGCAAATCATTTTAAAATGTAAGACTAAACTCATTTATACAAATTAACTCTACAAGATTCAATTTTATTGGAATTGTAAAATAAATTATATGATTAGAATTTTTGAAATTAAAATTTTGAAACTTGGAAGTTTGAAATTGAAAATTTGAAATTTGAGAATTGAATTGAAATCTTAGAGATTGAGAATTTTGAATTGGGATTTTGAAAATGGGAATTGGAATTTGGAATTTGGAACTTGGAAATTTTATAATTGAATAGAAATTAGAAATTTTAATTATAAAAATTAGAAATATAACATGGAAAAAGTTAAATTTGGAAGAATTTTGGAATTTGAATTTTGGAAATTAAGGTTTTAGAATTTCAGAATTGGAAACTTGGAATTCTTGAATTGAACCATAAATTTGAAAATTGAATATGAATTTTTAGAAATTTGAATTGAATGAAAAATTGATTTTAATTTGAAAATGGAGGATTGAGAACTTGAATTTGAAATTTGGATACTTCAATTTTAGAAATCGAGAGATTAAAATTTTCGAATTTGAATTTTTGAAATTGAGAATTGGGGATTTTGGAAAAATAGAATTTGAATTAGAAATTAAAATTGAAATATTATAATTAAAAGTGATTTGATGGAAAAAATGAAAGTTGTTAATATATATGTGAGAAATTTTGTTTGTCAATTATGAGCCACAAAATTAATATAAAGTAAAATAATAATAATAATAATAAAAGAACATAAAAATAAATAATAATAATAATAATAATAATAAATATACAAGTACTATGCAAATATAACCCTATGGGTAGTTTAGTTGGTTTAAAAGAATTGGACTGGAGTACCTAATGGTTATTAGCTCGAGTCCCATTAGTGGCTACTAGAGGTTTTACTTGGCTTTTAATTTAATTGTCCCATGATTAGTCAATATAGTAACACAAAACTAGTCTCACTCATCCACGTTATAAAAACACCACATGCAATATGAGAAAAAGAAACAATAATTATTAATTGACATGAAGGAAAAAATGATATGAAATGACTTGTAGGTCTATTATAAAGTGTGAAATAATTTGTAGTTTGAAAGTATTAATATGAAAGAAAATTTGAATGTGTTAAGCATGGAAAGATAATTATTATTTAACATAGGATGAGAGAGACCTGAAGTACCTAATATGAGATAAATAATGGCTAAAAATGGGGAAAAAAAAGAAAAGCTAAAGTGACTAGTAACAATGATGGGCATAAGGTGGCTTAATAAATGAATGAAGTTGAGCCCAAATGTGGGCTTAAAGGATTAGTGGGTTGGGACTTAGTTTAAGTGAATGAATTTGATTTTACTAAAGGGTAAAACCAATAACCTAATAAGTTGGATTATCCTATGCTAAGTGATGGGGTAATTAACTGAAATTAATGAAAGTAGTTAGTATCTAGAAATTTTCGTTGAAAATACAAATGAAGTTGAAAATTTGTCAAAAAATACAAATTAAGGCCTATAAACATAAATCAATTAGGAAAACACAAAAGCTAATCTACCTAAATAAAATATAAATATGCTCAAATTGTATAAACATCATGAAAAACACAAATAAACCAAAGAAATATAAATAACTTATATTTTTCTCATTTTCTTCACTTCAAGCTTTCAAGTCTCTTTCTTCTTCTCTTCCACCATTTTTCTCTTATTCCTTCACTTTATTCATTTCCAAGACTCCTTCCTCTCTCTCCCTCTCTCTTATTTTAGATAGGCTCCCCTTCAAGAAAGGCATCTCTTGTGACGCCCCAAACCCGGGGGTCCGTTGACAATCTGTCAACTCACGGAATACATGTAGCCATTGAGTGTCTCAATGCTACAAAATGAGTGTCTCTCTACCCGAGACTCAAACATGAGTAAAAATGGTCACGCCCATACATCCATTGAAGGATCCCACCCTGATTAATCCTCATAGAACCCGAGGGGGACCTCCACCTAACTAAGAGTGAAACTTTTCCAAACCATAAATTAAAACTGCGGAGCGAACCCCCTTACAATTCTTCTACATATCTTTAAAATAATGCGGAAGCTAAGTGCTAAAAAATTTTTCTTTTTCTTTTCCAACACTTAGATTTTTCAGAACTGGCTGAGTTTCTCTGCTTGACTTTCCTTAAATTTACAAAAACCCATGAAAACATTTAGTTAATTTCTAAACTTAATCAATGTCTTCCATATGAAATTTCATTCACAAACCCAATTCAAACACAATATATATATATATATACATTTATTTCTTTCAAATCATCAAAACATTTAAACCTTCTCTACCTAGTACAATTTTATCAAAGATGATTGAAAATATTCTACATATACAATATGCAAATTATTTTCAATGCAATACATGCGCCGCCTCCTCGATAGGCTCGACCACCGCATTTGTGAGGATACTCACCGCCTCACCCGTCTTTAACTCGAAATGTTTTTGAAACATACTGAAAAGAATGAGCTAAACGAGCCTGAGTACATTTTCATTTATATAGCATTTTCGCACATATCAAAATAATACATACTTATACAATTAAAACCATTTATACATTAAACATTTATGCCTTAAACTTTCTTTCCATAAATACTTATACCCATTAAAATCGCTGCTTTAAACATTTATACTTTAAACTTTCTTTTCAATAAATACTTATGTATTTAAAATCCATTTTATGCTTTAAGAATTTATGCCTTAAACTTTCTTTCCATAAATACTATGCATTTAAAATCCATTTATGCTTTAAGCATTTATGCCTTAAACTTTCTTTCTTTATTTCTTTCTTCATTCTTTCCGATAAACTGTGGGAATAAACACACCGAACAGCTTCCATCGACGGTGAGATGTCACATTCCAAATACAACCACTACGTCATGGAGAACTGCTTTGCATAGGGTTCCAGTCATAGTACTTTTTATCAATGCAAGGATATTACTCTAGACACCTATTTCCCTCGCTTAGTAACCTATAACTTTACCCTCTTAATCCCTACATCGCTTAAAGTACTTCGCGATATCACCATAATACTATAGGGTTTAGGGAAACCATCAGTAAAACATTTCTTCAAAACACATTTAGAATTATTAAACTTTACTTTATCATTAAAACACATATGCATTATTTCCTTTAAATATTTTTAAACTTTCATAATACTCCACATATGCATACATATTAATAATACACATATAAATATATATGCCTTGATGTGCAAGATAAAACAGTCAATATAAAACATTTCCATATGCCTTAACATTTACATAAAATTTACATTAAACTTTCAGTTTAACATTAAAACCATTCACTTTTAAAAACTAAATTCCTCAAAATATCATTTTCACTCACAAGCCACCGCTCAATCCCGCTGCTTCCCGCTCCCGTCCGATAGTCCTTTCACCTTTTCCAAGAAAAATCACAATTACACATTAGTCCATAATTTTTACTTAATCCACCATAAACACTCATTCCTATATTCTTATTCCTCTAGGAATCTATTTTACTTTAGGAATTGGAATCAATCCAATCGGATCATCCAAACTAAAGTATGGCATTTTCTGATGCCAACTAGTCATTTTAATTGATTTTTCTAGTAACAGTTTGTATTACTCATTTTCGAGGTCTTGACTTCATATTTTGGCAGCACTATGTCTTATACTACTTAAAGCTATGTGCTATGGTTCTATTCCTAATTGAATCACCCAATTCGAGCACCGAAACTCACTTTACGTCCAAATAACTACACCTATGTTCAAAAAACTGAACCAGAATTTGGCTTGCACATGGTCCTACTTTTTGAGGAATATTTAGCTACTTAGGATTGTGAATTTAAGTGATACATCTTCTTAAGTTTGTTCTCCTTCAAGTCTATTTTACGTAGCCACTTAAATCACCTAAATCCGGATCAAAATTGAGCCAAAGCACAAACAATTAAACTGGTCAAAACAGAAACAGGACATTTCCTGTAAAAATTGAGACTGCTGCCCAAAATCGACCAAATGCCTCTTCCATTTTTCTTTCACTCTAAACACTTAACGACATTATACCATTTCAACATACACAATTCACTATCAAACCCTAACTCCTTACTCACTCTGATTTTGTCAAAACCCTAATCTAAACCATGGCTTCTCAATTATCTCAAATCATCATCATTCAACCCTAAATGCCACTAATTTAACATCCATACAAGAAAAATCAAATCATTAGGCATGAAAACATAAAATCCAACTTTCACCATGAAAACTATGTTTCTTGGGTTTCCCTTGTCTTCTCTTCCTTGATTCACTTGGAGCTCACTTTGGAAGCTTGAAAGAGAATAAAATTCACCTCTACCACTTCTCACTCTACCATTTCTCCTCCTTTCTCCTTTCTTCCCTTTCTTTCTCTTTCTCCTTTCTTTCCCATACTGATCCCCTTGAGCACTTAAATCCCCAAATTTTAGACTCTTAAAATATTATTCAAAAGTGCCCTAAGTAACAAATATCATTGGTTGGTTTAAAGTGAATTACCTTTTATCCAAGCTTCATTGGTCCATTCCCATGAGACCAAGTCATTTACCTGGCTTAAAACTACAACTTAGCCATTAAGAAAAAGATTTTATTTAATGAAAATAAATTAAATATCTCCATTATAGCGTATTTTATCTCGTCGCCTCACGTTTTATATCGATTCATATGTCAAAATATTCTATGGCCGCCTATATTTAAATTTGAACATAAAATATTTTAACTAAATCCTTCACAAGAATTTGCGCTCGAAATCACCGAAATCGATTTAAAATCATTTAAAATCGTGAATCCGACAATAGCGTGATATTACCCGAATTACGCCGATCACCCTCGGAAACTATCCAAACGGACTCCGCTTTCACTTATTTCAGCTGGCATTTTTATGATATACTCGACATTTTCAGATTTTGCCCACTTCCGAAAATTTCAACGCAGTTCCGAATTTTCAGTCCGAAATCACTATTCACTTTAAATCTCCTATCTCTAAATATCAAAATTAAAGTCATAGAACCTAAATTTCTTACAAATTCCTTTCTAAACCCCTCCATTCTGGATATAATAAGAAAAAATCACTATTCATTAGGGCACCGGTTACACTTTCGAAAATTTTCACTTCATGCCCAAATGATGTCCGCCAGAGCGCTTCTAAATTTAATCCACCCTCGCTTCTATCATTCCGACTCAAATCAGTTCAATAACTACTATTATAACATTCAATGTCAGTTTTACAATCACCCTTATAAAATTTCACCTTCAAATTTAAATTCCTTTATGTTGTTCCTCTACCGCGGATTCATCCACAACACCTTTACTAAAGGAATCACTTTGTTTCAAAGAACTCCAATCATTGAACATCAACAATTTGAACCTATTTCTTCCTCATATGTCAGAATTTTTCAATTCAACCGGTTGATCTCTTAACACATGTGAAGAATCTGTCATATGAAGAATCTGTCATATACTTTCAAAGCATAGAAATGTAAAATATGTCATGTATTCTGGCCAATTCAGGTGGCAACCTCAACCAAGACGCTACCTCTCCAATTATTTCCATAATTCTTACAAAGTCCCACATATGCAGAGGACTTAAACTTCCCTTTCTTTCCTCGAATATAAACAATCTCTTTCCCCAGGTGATATCCCCATAAATACCCGATCCCCCACCTAAGATTCCAAATCTCTCCTTTGGGCTATCAACATAACTTTTCTCACAATTTTGAGCTATATTTAATCTATCACTGATAACTTTAACATTATCCAAGTTGTAGTTCGAACAATTTATGAACCTAAACTTTTCTCCCCTTCCTCATCCCAACATAATATCCTACACTCTTCCATATAAGGCCTCATAAGGCTTTTCATTTCAATGCCTTCTCAGATGATAACTGTTGGTCAGAGGAAAACTCCATTAATGGTAAATGTCTTTCCTAACTCCTTTAAACTCAAATACACAAGCCTTGAGTATAACTCCAATGTCTCGTATGGCTCTTCGCATTGGTCATCCGTGAAGTCGTACAATCTCTTTATATACAACTCACCCAACTTCTCAACTAAGTCACTATTTTTCCATAGGTGTAAATTGATCGATTTCATTAATCTATCCACAATCACCTATATCACCATAAATCCACTCCGGCAAAGTGGAAGTAAAAAAAATCCATCATGATTCTCTCCCATTTCCACCGAGACTAAAGAGACTGCAAGTAACTCTCGCAAATCTGATGCTCAACCTTAACTTTTTGAAAATGAGACATTTGGAAATAAATTCTCAGAACATCTTTCTTGGTACCCTCCACCTTTAGTGTTCCCTTAGGGTATGATACATTTTAGTGTTTCCTGATGCACGTGATATGCGTAAGAGTGAGTCTCTTTCATAATTTAGTTTCTTTAATCTTCCCACATCTAGTAATATAACCCAGGACCTATCATCACTACCATCCGGCCCGTATTCAAAAATCCTTTAATCGCCCTCGACTCACTCCTTTTCAATTTAATCATGACTGACTGAGTCTATAGCTCCTTTATCCTGTCTATTAGCACAGACTAACATGAAATGTAGCTAGTAAGGCTCCAATATCCAAGCCAACCTAATCTCATCTGAAAAGACCTCAATCCATAAATCTAGTGGAGGTACACAACCTTTAGGTGAGAGCAGGAAACCGTAGGCTCTCCTACTAAGAGCATCACACTACATTAACATTTCCGATGGTACTCAATAGTACCATAATCCTTAATGAGTTCAACCCATCTCCTCTGTCTCATATTTAACTTTTTCTATGTGAATAAATATTACATGTTCTTGTGATCTGTAAAAAATTTTACATGTAACTCCATATCAGTAATGCCTCCATATACGTAGAGCAAAGACTACAACAACCAACTCTAGGTTATGTCTCGATAATTCTATGTTTTCTTTTTCAATTGCCTTAAATCATATGCTATCACATTTTCATGTTACTAACACACCCCTAAGCTCGTCTAGAAGCATCACAATACATCAGATATGCTTCTGCCCCGACGGAATTGTAAGAACTTAGGGCTATGTCAAATTCCTTTTTAGTTCATCGACCCTTTTCGACATCTCTACTATAAACTTTCTTTTCATCTTTCCTTGTCAATTTAGCCAAAGGATCCGCTTAACTTTGAAAACCTTTAACAACCTTCCGATAATACCCCGCTTAACCTAGAAAACTTGTAGACTCATCACATTCGTAGGTGGTTTTCGCCACACAATTTTCAATCTTTCGAGGATCAACGTAAAACCCCTTCATCGAATCAGCATGCCTTAGAAAGGCAACACCGTCCCAAACTAACTAGAATTATTGAGTTGGTACACTAAGTAAATGTAATTTACGATGTCTTCATGATCTTCATTACTCGCTAAATAGATTAAAATGTCAATGAATACTAGAATTAAACCGATTCCAAATACAATAAAGATCCTATTCATAAGATCCATAAAAGCCGTGGCCGAATATAAGTTGGTCCAACTAGCATGACTAAAACCTTATAATGCCTATAGCCATGTTTTCAAAGGTCATAGGAACATCCTCTGACCTAATCTTTAATTGATGTAACTCGAGCTTTTAGATCCATTTTCAAAAATACCCTCGCCTCGTGAATTGATCAAAGATCATCAACTGTAAATGGGTGTTGATTATTTATTTTCACTCATTCAACTCTCCTCAGAATCATACAATCTTAAACTTTCATCATCATTTTTTTCATAAAACAGAACCGGCACTCCCTAAGGCGAAGTACTGGCCTAACAAAACCCTTACTCAAGCCTCATCCATTTATACTTTCTTAATTCTTTCAATTCTTTCAACTTTTAAGGAGCCATCATATAAGGTGCCTTAGCAATTGGTTCTCGCCCTAAATGTCTAAAATTAATATATATATATATATATATATACTTGTAGTCCTCCGAAATACATCCGAAATTATTTGACTATCAGAATATTTGGTCAGATTGCCATTATCCCTCACCTCAATAGCATAAGCTAGGTACCTTGATATAACTCAAGTATTTCACTAGCCCACATAACTGGCATATCGTAGGTGTATTTTCCTGGGTGAACCCAAGGCAAAACAACCCTGCCTTCCTTGGCCAGCAGAACCTAACCTCTTTCCCATAAAAAACTTCAGGCGATGTCTAGACAGGCAAATCCACGCCTAAATAAGGCATCAAAGTCATGAGATCGAATAACATCAAGTCCGCCAAACTCCTAGCCTCTAATGGAATCACTCCGCTGGGTAACAACTAACTCTTTCCATACTTTCCTGTGGTGGCAAAATCCTACCTGTTATTACATTCATATCATTATGTCTTCAATTCTTCCATTTTCTTTCAACAATTACAATTTAATAATTCACTTAATGTCATTATCTCACTTAAGCTAAATTAAACTCCATGCATTTTCAATTAACCATCTCTATTACCCTCTAGCTACGACTCATGCTCTTTCCAGATCTCTCCTATAATCAGTTATAATTTCTGCCTCTAATTTCTTACCCTCTCAATGGACACCGTCGGCTCACGGCTGATTAAACGTTGGGCAGATTCAGCCATCCGTCGAAACAGATTCTGGTCCCTCCTAATGCACTGAGGTGGTAGCGTTCTAGTCAGACAAGGGTGGAGTGAAACATACGGTACCATCAACATGTTCCTCGTGTGTACTTACCTCTCGTGGAGCTCTCCTCGTAGGGTCGGCCTCGACGACGTATTTTTTCTTCGTAATTCAAAATTTTAATATGTCATGTAATGCATATATGATTTAAATCACATAAATTTTTTTTTTTTTTTTTTTTGTTTTTCGCTTTTTTGAAATCTTAAAGAAAACATTAAAACAATCATATATAAAATAAAATTTTTCAAATCTTATAACATTTCTAAACTTCGCCTGATACCATGTTGAAGGATCCCACCCGATTAACTCTCATGAACCCGAGGGACCTCCAAGACTAAACGGATATAGAAACTTTCCTTAAACCATAAATTAAAACTGTGAGCGAACCCCTTTATACCTTCACATATCTTTTAAAAAATAATGTGAAGCTAAGTGCTAAAAAATTTTTCTTTTCTTTCCAACACTTAATTTTTCAGAAAATTTACCAAAGCCTGTTTTGACTTTCTCCAAATTTAGCAAAACCTGATGAAAACATTTAAAACACTTTGTTCCAATTCATCAACTTCCATATTAGACCTCTGCTATAAACCCAATCAAACACAGGTATATATATACATTTATTTTTCAAATCATCAAAACATTTAAACCTTCTTCAATTCCATGCATAATTTTATCAAAACATGACAAAATATTCACATATTACAATATGCAAATTATTTTCACGTAGTCACATGCGCTTGCCTCTGATAGCCTCGATCATCATATAGAGGATACTCACTGGCCAAATCTGTCTCTAACTAAAAATGTTTTTGAAACATACTTAAAAGAATGAGCTAATATTTAGAGTGTACATTTTCATTTATATAGCACTTAAGATATCAAAATAATACATACTTATACAATTAAATCCATTTATACATTAAACATTTATGCCTTAAACTTTCTTTCCATAAATATTCATACCATTAAAATCGCCATGCTATAAGATTTGAGTAATCTTTTAAACTTTCTTTCAATAAGTATTTTATATTAAAATCCATTTATGCTTTTAAGAATTTATGCCTTAAACTTTCTTCATAAAATATTTATGCATTTAAAAATCCATTTATGCTTTTAAGCATTTATGCCTTAAACTTTCTTTCTTTATTTCTTTCTTTCATTCTTTCCAGGAACCTGGGAACAAACACAACTTAATGGGGGCCTCGGTAATCGACTTAGTGAGGGATGCTACATTCCAATATAACCACTACGCTACAGAAACTCACGCTTGATAAAGGTTCCAAATATAGTACTTTATCAATGCAAAGGATATTACCTAGACACCTATTTCCCCCTCCCTAATAGTGAACCTATAACCCACCTCTTAATCCCACACGCTTGTGCCATCTCCCTACTGATATCACTATAACAAATTTTTAGTTTAGGTAACCATCAAGAAACATTTCTTCAAAATACATTTATAAACACATTTAAACTTTACTTTAATATTAAAACACATATGCATACTTTAAATATTTTAAACTTTCATGTCACTCTTAAATATATGCATACATATGACACACATGAATATATGTTTTGACAAGATAAAACAAATGCAATATAAAACATTTCATATGCCTTAACATTTACATAAAATTCATAATAAACTTTCATTTAATATTAAAACTATTCACTTTATGGAAACTAAATTCTCAAAATATCATTTTCACTCACTGGCCAAACGCCAATCCCGCTTGCTTCCCTGCTCCCGTCCGATAGTCCTTTACCTTTTCCAAGAAAATCACAATTACACATTAAACTATAATTTGTATTTAATCATCTGATAGCAAACACTCATTCCTATATTTGTCTCTGAATCATTTTACTTAGGAATTGGAATTTGAACCAATGATCATCCAACTAGAGTTATACATTTTCATGCTAACTAGTCATTTTACCGATTTTTCTAGTAATAAGAAGCTAGGCTATCATTTTCCGAGGTCTTGACTTCATATTTTGCACTATATCTATACCTATTGCAGCTAAGGGTGCTATGGTTCATTCCAATTAAATTCTACTCCAATTGAGCACTGAAACCACAGATGCCCAATAACTAAGCTAATCTATGTTCAAAAACTGAATCAGAATTTGGCTTGCACATGGTCCTACTTTGGAGTGAATATTTAGGCTACTTAGGATCAGAATTTGGCGATATATTTTTCTTAAGTTTTGTTCTCCTTTTCAAGTCATTTTACGTAGCCACTTAAATCACTCAAATCGATCAAAATTGGAGCAAGCATGCCAAAATACCAAAACTGGTTACAAAAACGTAAAACAGACATTTCCTCGTGTATCGAGACTTCCAAATCGACCAAAATGTGTTTCTTCCATTTTTTTCTTTCAATTTAAACACTTAACCTGATGCGGATTATACCCATTTCAACAGTAGCAGCATACTGCGCTATCAAACCCGAACCTACTCACTTGATTCGTCAAACCCTAATCTAAACCAGGTTTTAATTTATCTCAAAATCATCATCATTCAACCTAAATGCCACTAATTTAACATCCATACAAAATTCAAAATGTCATTGTAAAAGAAACATAAAAATCCAACTTTCCCACCATGAAAACTTACTTGTTTTGGTTTCTTGTCTTCTTCCTTGATTCACTTGGAGCTCACTTGAAGCTTGGAGAATGTACCACCTCTACCACTTTGCCCTACCATTTCTCCTCCTTCCTTTCTTCCCTTTCTTTTCTCTCTTTTTCTCCTTTCCTCTCCTATACGTGATCCCCTTTTGAGCACTTAAATCCCCAAATTTTAGACTTCAAAATATTATTCCAAAAGTGCCCTTAAAATAAATATCATTGGTTGGTTTGCTTTTGAATTACTTTTTATCCGCTTCCTATCAAGTCCACCGCATGAGACCAAGCCTGCTTACCCATTATTTAAAATCGTCATAACTTAGCTATTAAGAAAGATTTGATTGGCTAGTACAATTAAATATCTCCATTATAGCTTATTTATCCGGCTGCAACTGCTATCGCTTTTATATCTACTATATGTCAAAATATTCTATGTCGTCTATATTTAAATCTTAACATAAAATATTTTAACTAAATCCTTCAGCAAAGAATTTCGTGCCAATCACCAAATCGATTAAAATCATTAAACGCGAATCCTGACAATAGCTTATTATTACCTCGAATTACGCTCGATCACCTCGGAAATCATTCGGGAACGGACTTGCTACTTTATATTTCGTTTTCTCGTTAGCTTTTTATGATATTCCTGAGTACAGATTTTTCGCCCACTTCCGAAAAATTTCAACGCAGCCCTGTAATTTTCGTCCGAATCACTATTCACTTAAATCCTCTATTTTCAAATATCGGGCTCAAATAGAACTGAAATTTTTACAAATTCCTTTGCAAACCCTCCATCTTGATATAATAAGAAAAAATCTATTGTCATTGGGGCAATCTTGCCATAATTTTCTTTAAATTTACTTCATGCCCAAATGATGTCCGTACGCTTCTAAATTTAATCCACCTCGCTTCTATCATTCAATTCTCACCAGCCTAATAACCACTATTATAAGATGTAATAAGGTTAGTTTTACATCCATACTACCAAAATATATCCAACTACATCGCTGGGTCAGCCAAGAGTCAACTACATTCCCATACAAACATGCATCAATCAAAATGTTTCCATACATGTTTTACAAAAATGGCAATCAAAGTCACATCCCGGCTTCTCTCTCGGGCGTTGCCTCTATTGAGCTCGTCTTCTTGAATAACCCCACCTGTGTGGGATCCCACGCACTGGAGGGCAATGCCCAAGAGCTTGTAGCTTCTCTGCACGGGCTACTCCAACTTAAAATGCACATGCAATGCCCATCACAAATGTCCACACATCCCAATTAAAATGTCTAAGGCTGAATGTCATATGTCATGCACAAATGTCATCATGCCCATTTCGAGTCACTCATGCACTTCACATGCCTATGCCAATGTGACGATCGGCCACCGATAGTACCAATGACATATACCGAACCCCACTCGCCACCACAAAGACCCACTGCGAAGTGCCTAGCGGGCAACCCATCCCAAGCTTCATCCTACCTATCACACAACTCTAAGTCTATGTGTTAATCTTGTATCTTAATTTTGGGAAACAAAACTTTTCGGCTTACACCGCGGGTCTCTTACACCCATAGAGAAATTTGGCTCATGCCGCGGGTCTCTTACACCCATGGTCCAAGCTTTTCACCTGACGGATTAATCTTAATTTCCTTCTGTTCACTAAACACACATTAATTATTATTTTTTATTTATGTTTTGGACCATGAGTCATTTATTGACGTCACACCCAAATACGAGCTCATCACGCATTCACTAAGAATAGAACAAACCATACCGTGCACCCACACCCGACTCAATGCGAGGTAACTATACACATGAATGCAATGATGCCAATTCATATATTCAATTCTAATGATTCTTGCATAAATAATATTCCATATAATTCAAACATCATGTTAACATATCAAATTAGCATGCATTAACAATTCTCATTCTTCACAAATAACACATGCTATTCATTCCTAACTACAACATGCAAGAAAATACACATGGATGAATTTCAATCCAACAACCAATTTCGGACTGCACAAGGTAGTCCCACTACAAGTCGTGGACTGGGCCCAAGGATCTGCCCCACCAAGTATCTCTGGCCCCTTTTAGACTGAATTGCATGGCCATTTCCTGTCTCACAACTCCCAAAACCATTTTCATGGATTTTTAGACAAGAAATAACCAAGTAGGAGAAGACCCCTATCTCCTGGAGTTTGTCGAAACTCCGCAATCCCAATACCCACGCGTAGCCCTTGAAGTGGGAGTCAACTTTGCCTCTTGCCTCACTGGGATTTGACGGACCGAAAAATCTAGAGAGAATGTGGACTCTCTCTCTCTAAAACTCTTTGCTTCTTTCCCTCTCTCTTTCTCTTCCCCCTTCTTCCTCCCCCAAATCAGTTGGATCAAGTGAGATATCTTCTCACTTGCCACTTGCCACTTGTTACACTCTTAGTGGCTCCTTGGATTTCTCCCTTATCACCTTATCCATTTACTTGGATTTCCACCCAACCATGTGTTGCCACATGTCTCCAATGGGTCCCACTTGAGCTTATTGTTTGACATATCCTACACTTGACACGTGGCACACTGTGAGCCACTCATCTCATGCCAAGTGTCCCGTACTACTCTCGGTGCCTCAAAAAACGTGAAATTCCTACTGTCTCGGAATTCGACTAAATTCGACGTGGTAGTTAGATTTCACAAAATAATTCCAACGTTGAAGTCCGTTTGTCATCCGAAATCTGTAGCTCGATTTTGACCGAAATTACCGCTTTACTTTTCGTAAACCCGGGAATTTTAAGTGAGGTTTTACATTCTTCCCCCCTTAAAAGAATGTCGTCTCGAAATTCCACACAATCACAACAAATCACATGCATATGCAACGTGCACTATGTCATGCATGTAAACTAGTAATTTAATTATTAAACGACTAAATTGTGTACTTTCATCCCTAAACAAGAAGGGATAGATGGCCCGCATCGTATCCTCGCGCTCCCATGTTGCCTCCTACCTACGGTGTTAATAGCATTTGACAGCCACGCTTCTCAGCTTCACAAAAACCCGATCCCGCTTATCCATGATACCAATCGATCCTTCCTGAAGGTCACATTTATGTCAACCGTATCTCCCAATCCACCATAAGGCATTCGATGCTCGGGATCCGGAGGTACCTGAGCATGGAGACATGGAACACCCATGGACACCTAAATGCTTCTGGCATAAAGCCAACCGACACGCCGTGCTGCCCACCCTCTAAGTATCTCAAGGGGCCCAATGAACCTCAGACAATTTTCCTCGCTTGTCGAACCTCGACTACCTCTCTTAGGCATCACCTCAAGAAGACGTGATCACCAACCCTCAACCTAGTCGACGCCGTATACTCACGCAGAGTCTCTTTCCCCGCCGACTCTAGGCAGTGAGAAGACGTTGCCGTATAAAACTCACCTTCTTCGAGGTGTCTCTAATCAGATTCGCATCTGCAATGGAGCCTTCCCACCTCATTCAACAAATAGGTGATCGTACGGCCTCCCATATAATGCCTCATATGGTGCCATCTGTATACTCGCCTAATAACTATTGTTGTAGGCGACTTCCACTAAGGGCAAGTGCTCTTCCCAAATGCCCTTATAATCCAGGACGCATGCTCGCAGCATGTCCTCTAACACCTGTATGGTCCTCTCCAACAAACCTTTTTTTTCTGTGGATGGAAGATTGTACTCATGGTAAACCGGGTACCCATCGCCTTTTGGAAGCTCTTCCAAAAGTGCGCTATAAATCTCGAGTCTTTGTCCGACACTATGGACACTGGCACTCCATGTAGCCGGACGATCTCTTGGGTATACAATCGGCAAAATTCCTCCAGCGTGAAGGTCATCCGCATGGCAAGAAAATGTGGCGACTTCGTGAGCCAGTCCACTATCACCCATACCGCATCATGTCTTTGCGGTGTCCATGGCAAGTGGGTCACAAAGTCCATCGTGACGTGCTCCCACTTCCACTCACCACTCCACCGTCGGTTACTCATAGCTTCTCTAGTGCTCACCCTTGACCCCGCGACATGTCAGACATCGACGAACGAAATCCCCTACATGTCTCTTCATCCCACTCCAAAGATCACCATGACAAAGATCACGATACATATTTGTAAGCACTAGATGCAATAACAAATCGAGAGCAATGAAACTCCTAAAGATCTCCTTCACCCGCCAACTAGGGAACCACTACTCCGTCCCCTATATCGAAGACTACCATCTCATGTGATGGTTCACCACTTGTAAATCTGATCTCGATGGACACTATCTCTACGTCCCATCCTAGACTCAATCACTCTAATTAATAGAAAGGTGTAGCTACTAAACCCAACGACCTCGAGCCCGCTCATTGCACCGCAGCCGTAACCATCCCATATCTTTACATCCGCACTCCTCCCTGACTTCCACGAGTGGCCAGCCCCACATTTTCCTTTACTAGGATGGTAATGCAAAGTGAAGTCATAGTCCTCTAAAACTTATCCACTTTGCCTCATGTTGAGGTCCCGCTGCGTGAAGATATAATTCAGACTTTTGTGGTTTGAATACACCTCAAACTGCTCGCCATATAAGTAGTAGCGCAAAATCTTCAAGGCGAAGCCTATGGCTGCCAACTCCATGTCGTGTGTGGGGTAATTTTGCTTATGATTCTTCCGCTATCTAGAACCATAAGCTACAACCCTCCCGGTTTGCATCAAAACGCATCCTAATCCGACCCTTAAGGCATCACAATACACTATGTACCTCTGTCCCCTCTCTGGGACTATCATAATAGGGGATACAAGCTCTCTCTTCAACTCGAATGCCTTCGCAGACAGTTATTTCTACTCGAACTTGACCTCCTTCCAGTCAGCCACATAGGTGCAATGAACCGAGAAGTCCTTAATGAACCTTCTGTAGTAGCCTACCAATCCCAAGAAACTACGTATCTCGAAGACTAACTTCGGTCTTTCCCAATTCATCACAGCCTCGACCTTCTCAGGGTCCACTGACACTCCTAAAGTTAACACCACATGCCCTAAACCCCACCCGCAGTTCAACCGTGACTTACCTAACTTGGCATACAAATGAGCGGGGTCTCGGGTCGTGAATGAGAACGACCTCAAATGATCCATGCCCTCCTTGTAATGGGAGTATATCAAAATGTCATCCACGAAGACTACTACAAACTGATCCAAATAGGGCTGGAATACCTTATGCATGAGATCCATGGAATACGCCAGCCGGGCGCATTCAACCCGGCGGCACACCGTGAACTAAAGTGCTCCACCCACACCATGGCCTAACCCCGGGTCTTAGGGATATCTGCCTCCCTAACCCTCAGCTAATGGTAACCCGTGCGAAGCTCTATCTTGGAGTAGACTCGCGCTCCCCTCAACTGATCAAATAAATCGTTAATCCTAGGTAATGGATACCGATTCTTGATCGTAACCCTGTTCAACTGTCGGTAGTCACTGCACAGTAGAAGGGTCTTGTCTTTCTTCTTCGCAACAAAACCGGAGTGCCCCATCGTGAAGTGCTCAGTCTAATAAGACCCTTGTCCAACAACTCGCAGCTATACCTGAGTTCAGAACTCAATCAAAGCCATTCTATGCAATCATAGATGGGCACAGCCAGTTGTAACGCCCTCGAAATATACCCTAGTCAGCTTCGACATGTTTTTGCATTTTGTAGGCATAAATTGAAGCTCTAAGTTAAATACGAAAAATGGAAATTTAGATACCCGAATTCTATAATAAGCCAAGGTAAATTAGTCATTTTAACACTGAGACTTAAGTGTCATAAGATGAAAAGAGAGGATAACAAAGTATAAAATTTAATGTTGGATTGAAATAAGAGAGAAGTGAGGTGCTTAAACTAGAATATGGCCTTAAGTTGATTATGTGTAAAGAGAAGAACCTAAGGACCTAAAATGCAAAATGAAAAGTTAATACAAAAATGGTTTTATTTGAAGGCCAAACATGGCCTTAACAAAACATGGATAGAGCAAATGGTCTCCCATTTTTGAGAGACCAAACCGTAGAGAGAGAGGAGAGAAAAGAAGTTAAGAAGAGGAAGAGGAAGAGGAAGCAAGAATAGAAGAGGAGAAGCCAAGATCAAAAAGGTATGGAACTAACTTTGGTATGGATCATATGGATTTGTATGGAATTCTAGAAAGTTTATGAGTTTCAAACCTAGATTTGCTAGGGTTTCATCCTAACCCAAAAATTATGGAAAGTAAGGTGGGTAAACCCCAAATGTACAAGAAAACATGGATCCTCCCTTCGAGGCTGATTTACTGGCTAATTGCAAAGTAAAGTGGGTTCAAGAAACAAACCCTAACAAATTTGTGGTATTAGGTATGTGTATGGGTTATGACCCATATTAGAATTGCTTTTGAGAAAATCATGAAAGGTTTTGATGAAAGAGAACCACGAAAGACAGATTTCCAAGTAGCAATTGAGGTTATAAGATATATGGAATGGTTTGATGTGTGTTTGAAGTGTAGAGTTGAATCGTATCAAAATATGGAAAATGGGAGAAAATACATTCTGGACATTTTCGGGTCATGTACTGCATACCTTGAATGTGTACTAAGACACCTTCTTAACCCAATGTGTACCAGACACGTTAGGGGTAAATGGTACAATCTCGCTTGCTTTCCCAGCTGGACTAGTTTTGGCTTCGCTTACAACTTCATTTCTTATCCGATTTGAGCATCCATGGCCAATTAAAATAGACTTTAAGTAAAATCAAAACATATAGAAATAGATACCTTCTAATTCTAACTCTATGGCCCAAAATCACTCAAAGTGGGGCCATGTGTGTCAATTCCTGCATCGCTTGATCATAGAGTAGTCCGAAAGGTTTCCTGACGTATCTTGAGTTTCGGTGCTCCGAATTGGGTGATTCCAGTTGGAATAGAACCCTTAGTACCTTATATTTAAAAGAGTAAAAAGAGATATTGTCAAATATGAAGCTAAGACCCCGGAAAAATGAGTAATACAAACTGTCCCTAGTAAAATCTCCAGAATGGACTAGTTGGCATGAAAATGCCATAACTTAGTTTACTAATCCGATTGAATGATCTCAATTTCTAAGTAAAGTAGATTCATAGAGGAATAAAGAATGATTATAAAACGACTGGGCTCGCCTCCGCCTAAGCTTCGCTTGCCTCGCGATATTCGCTTAGTATGATTATTTGGTTTAATCACTAAGAGTGAATAAATTGTATTCGACTAGTACCTGTGTGAAGACGATAACCTCGTAACACCCCTAAATATGTTCCTAGTCGCTTCAACATGTTTAGGGTATTTTGTGCTATAATTTAACCTGTTTCATGAGATAAATGCCAAACATGGAAATTTAGGATACCCTGAATTTGTATACAAGACTTAAGGCAATATTGTAAATTGTCGCAAGGTGCCAAAGATATGAATTGACGAGACTATGGGCCAAAATGAAATAAAGGAAAGTTTATTTATAAATAGAAGGAGTTATGGGCCTAAATGCAAAATGAAAAGTTAAAGCCAAAAATGGGTTTTTGTTCGCCAAACATGGCCTTAATAAATCCATATGATTTAAAGACCAAATTGGTTCCGGGGCGGAGGCAAAACCAGAAGGCCAAGAAGAGGAAGAAGAAGAAGAGAAGAAGAGGAGGAGGGAGATCAAGCCAACAAGGTATGGAAACTGAATTTATGTATGGATTCTATGAGATTATGTATGAATTTCCATGCTTACGGTTATAATCTTGCCCAAATCTAGGTTTTGCAGGTTTCATCTTTAACCCAAAATGATGGCAAGTAAGGTGGTAAACCCCATATGGCACAAGAAGCCTATGAAATCCTCTCTTTGAGGGATGACCAAGGTTAATTAAGAGTATTGAATTAGGTTGAATAAACCCCAACTAAAACATCATGCTGGGCTTGAGGATGGATCATAACCCATGTTGGAATGATTTCGGGAGAAATTCATGGAAAGATTCTTGGAGCATATAAGAAATGAAAGATGAATTGAATAGAAAAAGATTCCAAGGAATTGAAATGATTTTTGAAGTGGCAGCAGAAGTATAGATTTATTCTTGATGAAAAGTGCATGAAAATGTGAGAAAATACATTCGGCACTTTTCGAGACTCAGATCGTACAATTTGAACTTGTACTGGTACAACTTGTGTTCCGGGCTGTTTTAATAACTTGAATTCTGCACATGTTAGACTTGTACCCTGACAACCCTGTCTGCTTCCGCTTTTGACCGCCAGATTTTGAAGCCATAACTTCCCCATTTCTTATCCGATTTGAGTTATCATGGCTACGTAAAATAGACTTCAAGGAGAACAACAAAAATTAGAATAGCATTGCCAAATTCTGATCCTAAGTGGTCTAAAAATTCACTCAAAGTGGGACCACAGTAAACCAAATTCTAGTTCCAGCTTGAACATAGAGTAGTCCCGGTTGTTTCTGACGTAATCTTAAGTTCCGTTCAATCAAGTGATTCCAGTTGGAAGAACCCTTAGCACCTTAGCTTTATAAGAGCACAAAGAACCAGTGTCAAATATGGAGACAAGGCACTGGAAAATTAATATTGCAAACTGTTCTCGTAAAACTGCATCACTAGTTAAGTATGAAAATGCCATAACTCGAGTTTAGATGATCCGATTGGATTGGATTCCAATTCCTAAGAAACGTAGATGCATCAGGACAAGAATGGCATGAATGATGTGTGGATAGGCACCATATCGTACAAGTATCTGAAATGTGCCATAAGGAATAGGCATGGAAACCCGAAACGAATCAAATGACTAACAGGAACATGAATATGAAAACAAGATGTCATGACTACTGCACGATTAAGAAAGGTTATAAGTTCAAAGACATATGATCATATATCACTAGACTAAAGAATGAATGAGGACGTTGACAGGCCTAAAACGCTGTGTAAAATGTACGCCTATAAAGGCAGCGTGACAAGGTCGCCTCAAGTAATATAGTGTACTAGTACGAGTATCGATCCAGTGGAAAGATGAATCACTACGATTCTTGCTTTTAGACAATATCCGAATAAATGATTCTAAGAGAGAATTTAAGTACTAATCAACTAAGCTATTGTTTGGTGAATTGATAATGGGAGCTCTAGGTTAACCTCCCGTCACATTCGATGGATTATTCTCCTAAAGATGTTGTTATTCGATTGTTTATACATATCAATGGCGAGTAGATTCGCTTCTACGGTGATATCCTCTCTCGAGGTATACCTGCCTATTTCGTGAATAGAACTGGTATATCTCTATCCTGAATTCTGCATTCGTAAATGCTTAATGTCTGAACTCAAAACCACCTTCTGTGTTCTAATATCTCTATTGGTCTTAATTCCATTAAAGGCTACTCTACCTGTATCCCCGACCCTCATCTCTAACTTAATCTTCAAGGTAAGTATGTTAATATTGGCCGATATTATCATATAATTAAATATGCAATATAGAGCAGATGATAAATTAACAACAATTGATTAACATGAAAGCGTTGCTAAATTCCTAATCCATTATTCAGATGTGGTTTGATGTAACCCTAGAAATAAGTTTAGAAACATCATGAAGGAAAGAAATAAAATATGTGGTTATGAAGAACATCCTCATGATCCAAAAGAATCAAAACAATAAGGAAAAACCAATACAAAAACCAAGGAGATCCCTTTCAAGTCCGTGGATGCCGCTTCTCCAATCTGCGGTCTCGCCGCACGCTCTTCAATCCCCAAAACCTCGAGCCCTCGATTTAATGATGATGCAGATTTTTGCGCCGACCGCTGACGTGCGACGCCGCGACGTGGTGACCTGTCGATTGACCCCATCGCCGTGATTGCGACGCCGCGACGTGGAGACGCCGCGACGTGGGCGCGTTGACTTTGCATGCCCTCATTCTCTCCAAATGGCTTCCGTGCTGTTCTTTCGCCATCATGTCTCAGATCGAAACAAACTAAATACAAATCTAATACTAAAATTATATAAATAATGCCAAATCAACATGAAAATGCAAGACTGACGCAGTATAATCCGTGGAGTGTTTTAAGCACTCATCACACCCCAACTTCAATTTCTCGGCTTGCCCTGCCAAGAACCGACTCTAAATCAGACACACACCGACACTGTGCAACTCACACTAAGACGCACGCCATGCTGAAAATGTGGGATCACCTGACTATCCACATACCCACCGCTTTGCCCGATGTTCAGAAGGCATACAGATACTTGACTCTCTTCGGTGACTTGATTGAGGTGTATGTGAGACCGACTAGTGTATCCTAATTTCATAGTGTCTAATGGTCGTTCCCAAAACCCTATGTGCCTATGGTAGGTGACCTCCAGAATATGCCTGAGTTCCGATACCCCCAAACTTAAGTTCAACCCACCTATTAGGAAGAATCGAACTAGATAAGGATAGGAACACACCCAATTATTCATGTCTACATATCTAGAATTTCCTATGTACCAAAACAAAATGGAAGAAGACCTTAGTGCCAAAGAAGTTTTAGCCAAGTAGCCTCAGAAGGGATCCATTGATGACTCCCACCGCCTGGTTAAGGGCACCAGCATTGGGTTCTTCAAACTTCTTCACCCCGAACACTCAACCAAACTCGATGTATCTAGGTTGCGTTGAATGATCCATCTTTGGTCCCATGTAACGGCGTTGAAGTCAATGACTCCCGCCGCCTGGCTCAGTAAGTATTAGGCCTTTGATAGCCCTCAGATCGTGTGCCCGGATTCCGATTGGATGATCCCGTCTTTATTCTTATGCATATGCCTATTTTTATTTCTTTTCTTTTTCTTTTTCTCATGTTTTATTTTTCTTTGGTCAGCTCGATGGCAATCCTCTTGTTTAGGTGTCCCACTAAATGGTTCAATCTCCCTAGGTTGGTCGGTTCTTAGTAGTTGGTCTTGCAGATTTATGCATACTGATCGTCACTAGTGTGCAGGTGATAGAGTTTTCGAGAATTGGTTTCGATCACCCGATTGGTTCACTAGCCTTTTCACCTATTCAATCTAATTACCGAGCATCAAACAAATGTATGCATCCGAACAAATCTATAGTGAACTCAAATCTAAAATCTGATCCTCAATTTTTCAACATGGCACAACCGAACGCAATTACTACATTACGCATGAATATCCTAAAACAAACAAACAACTAACAACCGACTCACCAACATAAGCAAAATATGCGATGCACAATAACTCAAACAAATACTACCACTACTCATAACCGCATGCAATACTAAAACAAAACACAACCCAAATGGGCGTAATAACTAATACTATAAACTACTAAAACCCAAAACAACGCAAATAAAGCAGTTGATAAACAAAACATAGTATCCAACAAAATACCCCCCAACAAAAGATCCAAAGGTCCCCACCGTAAAATAACAACATAGAGGGTAAGGACTCCCCTCAGAGATCACCGCGTGGCGGCGTGGTTGGTAAAGTTGTGAGCCGGCGCGAAATGGCTCAGATAAATTCGCCAAGCCAGAAATGATGGCCCATTGGCCAGGACCGTGCGCATGTCAGCACGTTAGCCGCCCCATGTCCCGAGTAGGACTCTACTCCGGGTCTCATCCTGCATCGCGGCCAAAACGCCGGGAGGAGAGCACCGGTCCTCACATCTGGGAAGGACTAGAGGACTGGCCGCCCTCGAGGCCGCCGCAATGAGGCAGAGGTCGCAGATCGAAGACCGGGTTATCCTCCCAAAGGCACCCAGAATCCATAGCGAGCCCGACTAATCGAAGCTCGCCTGCCCGAGGGCTCATGTCCCGGGAAATAGTGACCCCCTCAAAGCCAGCGACTGTGTGTGTCCCGCTTTACCGATACGGCCTCGACTGGACGGGGCCAGACTCATTGTCGCTATAGCACCTGCTTGTTTACAAGCCAAATATTAGAAAAGGGTGACCCATGTTCATTTTCGCATCCCGGTTATGGAGGATGGCATCCTCGATAACCTCGCCCAACGCCAAACAGAAGATCCCAGAAGATAGCGTAGTTTGAGCAAGGAGCGTCGCGCCACTCACACACATTCGCCGCCGGCATAAGACGCCGGCGACAAAGCCGATGCCACACCTTAGGAATGTGTAGGCCAAATGTTTGGCCTTGAAATTCTCGCGTTCATATTGATCCGCCCATCACCCCTCCACCTTTGGTCAACACTTGATGACCCCATGGTAGTCGTGGTGCCGCTGAGTCGATCAAAGGCCCTGGATATGCTCGAGGCCATAGTAGCTATCGATCGAATTCGCGGTCGGTCGACAATATGGCCCCGCACCCTGACCTTGAGGACGTGGAGGCGCAGGTTGGCGAGAATTCTCAAACTACGCTCATGGCTGGGCGAGGGTCGCACAAAGCACGCCAACCTCGTCTTTATAGTTTTGCTAAAAATCCCGCCGCGGTGAAACCCTTCCTCCTAATGAAGGATCGGTTTTTGCAATATGCTAAACCGGGACCGCGCATCCGCTGCTACAAAACGCCGAGGCATCATCGAGCTCTGGCCTCATTGCCCGACTCAAGTGTGCAACTTTCGGGCTGCTTGCCGACATCCTAAGTTAAACCAAATAACAAACACCTAATATGCACAACACAAAAGAAATTAACTAAACACTACCTAAAGACTCAATCAAGACCTAAAAGAGGACTCAAAACCCTAATGAACTGAAGCAACCCAAAATGACCCCCTAAAAGACCTCAGTTACACAAAACACACATAAAGAAACCCTAAACGACTATACCCAGCTAGAATCGACACACGTGGTGGAGAAGCCACTGATGTCCAAAACCTGGCCAATGTGGGTGACTTACAAAGGGCTCATAGAAAGCAAAGAGGAGATCTCCGACGGCCCGCTGAACTCCGCGCAGGAGGCCAGGGTTTCTGGGAGGAGATAGGCGGTGAAAGGCCAAACGGCCTGGTCTTCGTTTAAAACCAGTCTCACGTCACTGACGTATGGTGGCCACGCCGCGACGTGACAGAGCTTGATGATGACGCCGCGACGCGCGGCAACGCCGCCACGCGGGCGTGAGCATGTCAAATGACGCCGCTGACGCGGGAGATTCACGCCGCACGCGACGCAGGAGTGTGACCAAAATGACGCCGCTGATCGCACAGACGTCGCGACGTGAGAAGTCCACGCCGCTGCATCGCGTGAGAATCCCACACACGCGACGCGACGCGAGAGCCCATAACGGACGTCGCTACGAAGGCGACGCCGCGACGCGGAAAAGTCCACGTCCGCGACGTGAGAACTTCCATCACGCGACGCGACGCAGAAGGTCTCCCAAGAAATTTTCGATACATTATGCAGCCCACTTTTTCGAGAACTCTCCACGGCTGAACTTCATTCCGGTCATTGAACACGCTGTAAGACCCGCACCCACGCTTCCGGGTCCTGCAATTAAACCAACAAACAAAAACATTGATCATGAACACAACTAGAAACCAAAATTGCTGGAAAATAACTTATAGAACTTAAAACTACAGAATTTAAGAACACTCGGGTCACTCCCAAGAAGCGCTATGTTTAATGTCGTTAGTCTGACGACCCTGAATCTCGCAGGCGATATTCTTAGAAGAAAGTGGGAAATTTTACGTCTCCTTTTAGTGTGCACACCCCATGTTCAAGGTGGATGAAATACTCTTCTCGCTCATGTACTCGCTTTCTCCTGTCTTTCGTAATAACAGTTTTTCCGAAGTTATTCGCTTTGGTTCTGCAAAATCTCTCGTATAATGAAATTCGAGATATCTTCATATTTGATCAGTCAGTCCTGATGCTTCATACCGGAATACATGGAAATGATCTCTTCTCCTCGACTTCAATATGAGTTCACCTTCGCACATCGATTCGAGCTTTCCGCGCCGAAGGGTCTAATGAAGTATAATTGAACTGAGTCGCTCTCTCCTCCATGTCTAGAATGACGGTTCACTGGAAGAACGAATTTACCAACTTTTACTAGGACATTTCGATTATACTCCCGAGGATGTTGATAAGACCTATCCAAGTTGCAACCGGATTGTGGTCGATTTCCTTTACCCCCCCAGCCTTTAGCCTTTTAAACATCGAAAGCGACATCAAGTTGATGCTGGCCCCCAAATCACACAGAGCTTTTCCAGATACTTGGTTCCCTATAGAGAACGGTATAGCAAGCTGCCAGGATCTTGAAGTTTTGGGGGGAGTTTCTTTGCAGATGGCACCGCATTCCGCAGCGATGGTCCCATATCTCCTCTAACTTCTTACTCACAAGATCTTTTCATGAATTTCACGTAACTTGGCATGTTCTCCAATGCCTCCAAAAAGGGTATATTAATATGTAGTTTCTTGAAGATGTCAAGAAACTTTGCAAATTGCTTCTCTTAACTTACCTTTCTTCAACCTCCGAGGTGATACTAATTGGTAAGGACAGTTCATCCGTTTTTTGTCTGTTTAATCGTTCTTCCCTAACTTTATTATCTTTGATTACCTCAGATCTCAGGGTTGCTCATCCTCAGATTTGGCCTTTAGGATGTTGTGGTCTTGCTCCTTAATTTTCTGTTCTCTTACTGCTAGTTGCGACTCCGGGATTTCCAACTCTTTCTTTCCACTCTTAGAGTGATGGCCTTGCAAGACTTTTCCTTCTCCTCTGTGGTTTACCGAATTGTTTCGGTAGTGAACCCCGCCGCTCTCTCACAACAGATCGTCATTCGCCCATCTCGTACCTCCGCATTTCTCTAACTCGTGCCGCTTGGTTTTCAATTCGCTGTTTGTTGCTGCATATTTGCCTTGTCTCATCTCATGAAGGCGGTGTGTGAGGTGAGCATCTTTGCTAGGGCTTGTTCTAAGTCTACCTTTTTCTCAGGAGGTGGTTCACTATCTCGGTTTGATGGTATATTGTTCTGATTATTCCGCCACCCATACCCTTGATAGTTTTGACTGTTCTGGTTCTGATTGTTACGCCACCCTTGTCCCTGATTCTGATTCTGGTAGCCGTTTCCCCCATACGGTCCTTGCTGCGGTGATTGATTCTGACTGAACCTCGACACGTACTGAGCTTCGCTTCCACCGTAGGTTCCTTGACCGACATTCCCACTCACCGTGCCGCCCTCCACGTAATCTGGCTACTAACTCCCATGGAGTGGTCTCGTATAGCATGTGCTGTTCCTCGCCGCCATTTAGCCGCTTTTAGTCACCGAGCCATTACGATTTACCGACATCGAGGACCGCATTGCCTGTGCCACCCACCGTTTACCGGGTGTACTTTCTCTAAAGCAATCGGGACAGTGTTGGTCGCAAAGATCTTCAATATCTCATACGCCTCGGTCTCTGTGGGTTTTCTTCATCAATGATCCTAGCCGAGGCATCTATCATTGTTCTGGCTGTAGCCTCTCGACCATTGTAGAAGGTGTGGACTTGCATCCATCCGTTAGTCGGTGGTGAGGACACTCAAGAATAATTCATGGAACTCCGTCCCATGCCTCCGCCGTGCTCTCCCCACTGACCGAACGTATTGATCTCGTACAAGTTGTGCAATCTTCAACGTGAAAGAACTTGGTCGAAACTTTGTACTAACTCGCTCCATGTAGTAATAGAGTTCCCGTGGTTGACTAGTTAGCCAATGCTCGTCTCTATCCCCGAAAGTGAAAGTGGGAATAACCGCAATCTTAGTAGCCTTCAAAGACCTCGCTGTATTGATATATCGCAAACTCGAGGCTAGTCAAATGCATGTTCGGGTTCTCATGGGGTAGTCCATGGAAACAATATGTTCACATTTGTATCAGGATCGACTTCAATTCAAAAATTGCTCGCTTGAATCATGGGCCATTCCGATCACGCCCGAACAATCATTGAGGTAGAACGAACTCATCTAATAGCATAAAAAAAAATTTGACGTCCTACCGTATGAATGGCCTAGGCGCCTGATTTCTAGTTCGGCTTCTCTGCGGGTTCGGGCCTTGTTCCACGCCAAAATCTTGTTCTTCGCGTTTTCCATGACTATTGGAGTTCTACCGCTTCCGCTCGCTCTCTACGCAACTGCGGCAGTTCTTTCTCGGTCTCGTGATCACACACAAGTGTTGATTAATTTGGCTTTGGCCGTCGCATGTACTCGCTTAAAACCCAGACGCAATAACACACCAACTAACAAACCCAATTACCAAGACTTGTAAAAATAACAAAATAAAGAAAAATTCATAATATTATCTATGTGCTTACTCTCTATATCAAATTAAACCTTTCCTCAAGAATCCGCGCCAAAACTCGACAGTCAAAACGCTATGGTAGGTAAAATGTACGCCTATAAAAGTGCACGCGCCGCCATAATATAGTGTAATTAGTGTACGAGTATCGATCCACAGGGAAAGATGAATTGACTACAGAGATTCTGCTTTTTAGACAATATCTGAATAAATGATTCTAAGAGAGAATTTAAGTACTAACTGTAACTAAGCTTACCGTTTCGTGAATCGATATCGTAGAGCCTAGGTTAAATCTCCCTCACACATTTGATGGATTATTCTCCTAAAGATAAGACCTGAATGTTTATACCACATCAATGGCGAGGTGATCTCGCTCACGAGATATCCTCTCTCTCGAGGTATATTCGCTCTATTTCTTAGTGAATAGAATCGAGCATATCTCTATCTCGACTCCTAAGATTCAGAAATGCTTAATGTTCAACCCCAAAACCACCTTCAGTTCTGACATCTCTATTACCCGACTCCATTAAAGGCTACTCTACCCAGATCCCCGGTCACCTCTCATCTCTCGAATCTCGAATCTTCAGCAGTAAGTATGTTAATATTGGCCGATATTATCATATAATTAACATGCGGTGTATAGAGCGTATGTGATAAATTAACAACAATTGATTAACATGAAAGGTTAAATTCTAACTATCATTCTGTGATGTGGTTTGATGTAACCCTAGAAATAAGTTTAGAACATCATGAAGGAAAGAAATAAAATATGTAATAATATGAAGAACATCCTCATGTGATCCAAAATAATCAAAACACAAGGAAACCAATAAAAATCCAAGGAGATCCCCTGTCCGCGGATGCCTAAGCCCAATTCCGTGTCTCAACAAGATCGCTTCAATCCCCCAAAATCCCGAGCCCCGCGCATTTACCGATGAGATGCGCATTTTGAGCCGACGTCGCGATGCGGGTGATCGCCGCGACGCGGTGACTAGTCGATCACCCCACGCCGTGATTAGTGACGCCGCTGACGTGAGACGTCACATGACGCGGCGCTGACTTCCTGCAGATGCCTCATTTCTCCAAATGGCTTCCGTAAGTTGTTCTTTCGGGCCATCATGCCCGTGATTCCAAAACAAAAACTAAATAAGGAATCTAACACTAAAATTATATAAATAATGCCAAATCAACACATGAAAATGCAAGACTCCGACGAGTATAATCCGAGGTTTTAAGCACCATCACGCCCGATTAGTACTTAGAGCTCCCGATTAGTACTTCGGTACTCGATTAGTGCTACAAGACTTGTCTCAAGATTTCCCCATTCTCGCCGGTGCTATGGCACCAAGATCGCATCGCACCTTCTCGGCAATTCTTATTGTAATCGCTGGCCCTACCTTACTCTTATATAATCGTCTGCAATGTGGATGCATATGATACACACCGAATAAAGAATAAGAGTAAAGATCCGAACGTATCTTATCCGTCCCGTAGTACCCACGGCACCCCTAAACCGATAAGTCCCAGGTACCCACCGGTACCCTCGTCCTTAAATAGTCCCGTAGCACCTACTAGTACCCTCGGTCTCCGATTAAGCTCAGAGTACCCACGGTACCCCCAGATCCGAAAATGTTCCTCAGAGTACCTACGGTACTCCCGTATTTAATTAAATCCCTCGCTCGCCTCGATTTAGTTCTCAGAGTACCTATGGATACCCCGTCCCTCGATTAACTCCTGTCTCTCGACATTAAGTCCCGATCTTATAAGTTCTCAGAGTACCTAAGGGTACTCCCCAGATCAATAAGTCCCCGTAGTAACTACGCGTACTTATGTATCCGAATAAGTCCCGACCGATAGTCTCGTAGTACCACGCGTACTCCTTCAGATAGAAAGTAAGTTCTGCCTTTGTATCCGAATAAGTCCCGTGAGTACCTATGGGTACTTCGTCTCTCAGATAAGTTATGTAGTACCTACGGTACGCAAGATCCAATAAGTTCCGCTTCTCGATTAACTCCTCGTGATTCAATAAGTTCTGGCCTTCCGATTAAGTCCCGTTCCTCTCGCTTAAGTTTTGTAGTACCCACTGCACCCTCAGACTGATTAAGTCTCGTAGCACCCATAGGGTACCTCGCATTTCATCAAGCTCCTCAGAGTACCTACGGTACCTGCATTTGATTGGTCTCGCAAGACCTACTGCACTCCCAGATCCGATAACCCTATATCCGATAAGTCCCGCATCTCGGATTAAGTTCTCAGGGTACCTACGCACCCTCGTGATTTTATAAGCCCTATAGCACCCACGGGTACTCCTCGCACGCACATAAGTATAAGCTCAGACACTCCACGGTACTCCCGCATCTTAGAAACAAGTATAAGTCCAATAGTACCTAAGGGTACTCTCGTATCCGTAAAATAAGTATATGTATCCTGCTCGATTCAGACCGCCTCGACTAATGTCCATACCCGAGTATGTATCCAGATAATGCCTGATCCGACCGTATGTGATACGACTATGATTAATTCACTTATCAGACTCACGTACCTTCGCACAAAGATAAGTCCGTGATAAGAATAAGTTCCCGTACCAAGATAATGCCCGCATTTGACGAGATACCTACGGTACTGGTCATGGGTAAACACCGTAGTATAAGGATAAGTTCTATAACTCCTACGGGAGTCCCGAATGAATGTAAGTCTGTTATAAGTAGAAGTCCTGCATAAGATAAGTTTTGTAACTCCTACGGGAGTCCCGAATGAATGTAAGTCTGTTATAAGTAGAAGGTCTGCATAAGATAAGTTCTCAGAAATGGCGTACTCCCGTATCGGTAAAAATAAGCATAAATCCAATAAGACCTAAGGGTACTCTCAGATCCGAAAGACCAAGATAAGTTTTGCAAGATTTACAAGTACTTCCGTGATAAGAATAAGTTCTCAGAATTCCTACGGAGTCCCGAATAAACATAAGTCCATGATATGAATGCATGCAATTTCGATGATTGTTATGGCTATATACTCTATTATAATTGCGGTATATGCATGTGTTTCAGATAAGAAATAAGCCCCACTAAGCGCAAAGCTTAGCACTCCGCTTTTAATCCGTGTAGGTACTGTGAGAAGACACGCAAACATCTCGTATACAAATTTGGCCAACACACTTGTAAGGGTTCACTACATGTAGGTTCCGTGCTCTGATTTGTAATTGTAAAAGTACAGTTTTGTATTTGTAAATGGGACTCAGTATATGTGTATAGATTTTGATGGACACCACTCCGGTGGTAGTTCTTTTGATTCTGTTATAAAAGGTGGGCCATACCCACAAGTGCCAGTTGGCTTTTAAAAAAAAAAAAAATCAGGTCAAGAGTCCCAAAGATTTGTCTCGTCCCTAAAAAATCGGGTGTGACAATCCGACCTAGGATTGACATCGAAAGAAAACGGAATCCATAATTGGTTTGTTATATAACTGGATCTTTTATCTGGGCTTGTTCTATACCCGTTTTATTCTTTGTTTGTTCTATAACCCATCTTTATTCTAGCTCGTTTATACCCGTTTTATTCTTTGTTTGTTCTCTAAATGTTCTTTATTCCAGTATTGTTCTATACTTTTCCCTGCTTTTGTGAAATATTCATATATATTGATTTGAATCATCATATTCGAACTGTTTGCCAAATATATGCATGTATGCGAGTATTTGAACTGTAAGTGAATTTACTGCATAAAGTAAATTGATTTTGAAACGTATTATTGAATGACCAACATGACGGGATTCACCAACTGAATTCGTCATGAAGGTAACCGTATTTGTCTAATGCGAAATCACATTGCTACTGAATGACATACAGACAGATTCACCAACCTAACTGGCCGCGGTCGACTTCTATACCATACGTGAGACGGTAATATTGAACGCGAAATCAATATTATTAATGACGACAAACATGACAGATTCACCAACCGAATCTATCATGAATGTCGAATTCTATACCATATGTGAGACTAGCATTATCAATGTGAAACCACATTAGCCATCAATGACAACAAAAGTGTGATTCACCAATCAACTGTCGTGATGTCGAATTCTATAGCTATATGTGGAATCACAAACCGAACAAATAAATGATGGTATTGAAAAGTGTATTTGTATAAGTATCTTTTACATTATTAATCGATATTGTATAAAGGCATTATTTTGATAAATGCATGATTTATATGAACGAAAAATGGAATATTAATCAGATAGAACCACTAAGCATGAAAATGCTTGGCCATTGTTTTTATCATCAATGCGTTGTGTACCGAGTGGATAGACATCGAAGCAAGACCCAAGATCGAGATTTATCAGAGAAAGAATCAGCGGAGTATGTCTTCGTCATATGCATTACTCCATTTCTTTGAACATTGATATTTTGTAAATACGCTAACTCGAATCATTATTTTTTTGTAAATGCATTTTGTTAATGGGTGGCGAGTCTTGAATGCGAAATGTTTTATGGGCTTACCAAAATGAAAATGCTACGAAATTTTAAAAATTTAAAATGAATAAAACAAGCCAAATGTTTTGATAAGATAATTGAAAATGCCTGAGTAAACTGTGCTCCGGGCCAATCAATAACCTGTCGAGTCGGGATTCGGTCGCGACTTTGAAAACTAAGATTTAATAAAGCGCTAACTAAAAAAGGATTTGATTAATGGATTTAAACGCAAGGCCCCCGGTTTCGCTCGACTCGCCAGTGGTCGGGCCGGCTCGTGGGTCGCCACAAATTGTGTAACTCGATACGTAATTCTATATCCTCTCGCGGAGGTAATCCCTGTGAGCTTATCGTGAAAACATCCACGTACTCGCACACCACTCATGGCAGATCCAAGTCCTGTCTTACCTCGTCCTCTAGGATAAGGCTTGCTAGCCAACCCATCAATAGCCCATGCCATCCGAGTCGCACACGGCTCGGGGGAAATGTCATGCTTATCCCTCAAACGCAACGCTTAGTGTCGCCCCGCTGCGGTAGCGGTAACCCTTCTACGCCACAATCGATGATCTGACCCGATATGTCAAGCGCCTACCCATCCGGGCTGGATGACATCAACTCGATGATGTCGTCTACGACCCTCGGTCCACTATGAGCGTAATCCCGAAGATCTCTAGCTAGCAACCTCGACATATCAAATCTATACTCACCTAGTCCCTAAGGGAGAACTCACGTATAGGGGCTCCTCCAAGGTCTCAACCTCTAAGCCCAACCCCCTCACAACTGATGCAGCGATGAATGAATGCGACGCACCAGAATCAAATAATACTATTACCCATAGGCAAGATAGAAAGAACATACCCCAGAGGATCGGGTCGATCCGGCCGGGCTCGCAGAGCGTTGGTATGCGATGGCGATACGCCCGAATTCGATGTCTAGGCCCAGGCTCTGCCCCCGGCCCCCACCTATAACCTCGACTTTCGGCTTGTCTCAACAGAGGTGCTGTGCGCAAAGACTGACTGACAATTTGCCTCCAATCTGCATTTCCAGGGGTGGAGGAATAATCAGGTCCGAGCTTCGCCCACTGAGATCGGACTCCGCGTTGTCCCTAAACCCCGGGATCCCCGTCTTTGGGGCAATCAGCTTCATATGTCCGTGATGATGGCATAAATAATGTGACGCTCCCGCCCCGCCCGACAGGGAACCCTAATTCGACCTCGCCCGGGACGGTCGCGCTTGGGAACCCACGTGACCTGTGGTGGCCCTCGGGGCTTCTCTTCCTAACCGGAAGACGATCAATCTCCCTTTTCTTACCACTGACACCCACATCTCAGATGCTCCATGCGTCCTCTATCTCTCTCTCTATGGTCATAGCCGCCCCAACAATAGAGTCCATGTCCTATAGGCAGAGTCCTACAATCTTACCTCGAATGGAAAACTTCAGCCCATTCTCAAATCTCCTCACCTTGGCCATATCCGTGGCCACGTAGTCATCATCAAAACGAGCTAACTCAAAAGAATTTAGCCACGCATTTCATCACCTGCCATGCCCCCGCCTTAACTCTAGGAACTCCTGTAGTCTTTGCATATCTAGCAAGCAATAAAACACGCCTCATTTTCAGTTTTTGGTCGCGATACAAACAGGTGGTGTCGCTGGCCATGAAAGCCGCGGTGAGTTGGAGGTCTATAGCAACACAGTTTTTGGTGGCGGCACAGGTCGCATTTCTTGGGTGTCGCGACATACTCTCATGTCGCATAGTTTGCTTCATTCGTCGCGGACACGCTGTGTCGCAACTGAGGGAGCCGCCGGCGTCGTGACATAGCTTCCAGTGTCATGACCGTAGTGCTTCATTGTGTATTGTGGTTGTGTCGCAACACGCTTTGATGTCGCAAATACGCTTTTGATGTCGCGACACGCCAATCTCAGTCACGACATAGTTTTCGTGTCGTGACTAGGCTCGGGGCATGGCAGTAGCCTCAGGTCGCGACATGGAATTGGTGTCGCGACAGGGTTAGGCAGTGTTGCGATTGAGAACGCACAACAGGCACAGCACAAGCACGATAGGGCACCATGGCGTGCGACAACGCGCAGCGGGGGCACACAAGCCCCTCCGTTTAGTCCTCTACGCATTTTCTTTTTGTTCTACCCACTATAAACCATAGAAAAATTCCTTATTTTTACAAAGGTTACTTGAACCTGGAAAACTCACCAAATCACTAGAAAATGTATAAACACCTGCTATTTATATACTTCACAAATTAAAGAGTTTAATTACAACTCATTTTCTTATGCAAAAACTAGAATAATCCTCTAGAATTCCACAAAACACAACCTGTTTATATTCAAAATGGCCACGTTGGCCTATACATCCATACTCGCCAAAATATATCCAACTATATCACAATAGTTTCAAGAGTCAACTACACTCCTATACAAACATGTATCTATCAGAATGTTTCATACCTGTTTTACAAAATTATATAATCAAAGCTACATGTCGGTTTTCTTCTCAAAAGCAGCCTCTAGTGAGCGTCGTCTTCTTGAATACTCCTTGTACCTGAAAGGGGGATCTCAAGACGGGTTGAGCAATGCCCAGTAGTTGTATTTTCCTACATAGGATACTCCCAACCTAAAATGCACATGCAATGGCCCATCACAAATGTCCACACATCCCACTAAAATGTCTACATGAATGTTATATGTCATGCATGAAATGTCATCATGCCCATTTCTCGAGTCACTCACCGAATTTCACATGCTCATGCCAGTGTGTCGACCACACCGTAGTACAATGACACACATATACCGAGCCCTTACCGCTCACCAAGCATCTTTACAAAGAAGTGCTAATGGGCAACCCATCCCGAGTCAATCCCGACTCCTATCACACAACTCGAAGTCTATGTATTAAATAACACAGGTTTCTTAAGACCCTGCTCTGATACCAACTTGATACACCCCCACCCCTACTAGCAGGCAATGTGCCGACAACCCCACAAAAACTCTTAACCGATACTTTCAACGACTAGAGAATCCTGTGAAGCTAAGCCGTGTTGCTTGCTGAAAACCTGTATAATTTTTTTTTCTTTTCTACACTTGTGATTTCGGCAGCATAACAGCTGCATATAAGTCATGTCCCAAAACGTGTAAATACAATTTACACTTCTAAAATATGGCAACCAACAACACTTCTTCAAAAGCCTCAGTTTATCACATTTTCATAAAAACAAAACTATGTACATACATGCAATAACTCCGTACAAGTTCAAAGTACTTTCTACAAAAGTTAGTTACACTTTTTATAAATATTTACAATAAGGAGTAAATACAACACATATAACTAGAAATCGAAGGACTCCGATATGTCCTAAATAACCGACATGTACTCAGATTTCTGGAAAATAATTTAAAAAACAGAAAAATATTGGTTTGCAAGGCCCGTTGAGTGTATGCTTTATAAAATGCTTGCTTTTTCTGAAAAAGTCTCAAAACTGTAAAAATGATATTTTACAAAACACTTTCAGAAAACCTTACTTTGCTTCGCTATAAAAGTTTCTAAAACTTTTCGTAAAAATACTTGTTTTCTTATCAGTGATCGATTTTAAGTTGTATGTAAAATGCTTATAAATACAATGATCAACCATTAGAGACCTTTCTTGCTTGTTGTACCCTAGTAAACATGGGAAACCTGTGTCTCTACCATGCCGGTGGAAGGACTACGATCGTGTCCATACCACCTATTCCCAGAATACGGTGGAATGCCCCATCACCACATAATAAGCCAGCGCTTAACCCTATACCCAAGACGCGCTATGGTCCTCCTCTCTAACATGCCCTAATGATGAACTAAGTTTGCCGACTGTGCAACATATAAATGAAATGCACCATGTCTTAACTTCCCCACACGCATTTAAATACCTTTGATTGGTAATGCTCGCTTAAGACCAGGATTTCTTAAGGCCTAACTTATGAAATATAAGTTTGCTTGCTTGCTTGCTTTATAAAATATGGTTTAACAAATCAAAACCATAAACTTTAAAATATGGTTTAATAATTAAAATCATAACATACAAATCGTAAAACGATTTATAAACAATACACTAGTATTAAAAAATAAAGTTTAGAACACTCACCTTTCCGTTTACAATAATCGAGCACGACTTCACAATTTCTCCGCCTCCGCTTTTACCCTACACATTCAATGTATTAGACCACACGCCGTCACAAACTAAAGAAACTTCTGTACACTGTGCTACACCAATCTCGAAAAATATGTGGGCTCCAAATTCCATTCACATGCATATGGCAAGATTCTAGACTCAAGGGGTTTTCCGTAGAGTTCAAGAACACTCGAATCAAAGTTCGGACGGAAAAGTTATGGTCGTCCGAAGTTGGAGGCTTCACGTGAACAGTAACATACGCGAACCCTTAAAATGTGTTTAGTTCTTAAATACCATCCTAAATAGTCCCTCATGCTCAACTAAGACCAAAACGACTCCTGATGGGAAGATAAAACCCGAAAAACATTAGTCCCTGATCAAAACTAAAACCTCAATACAAATTCCGTGACCGCCTGAAAATAGTTCCAAAATCGTCCGAATCCATCCCAAAATAGTCCCGAAAATTCAACCCGGATTGTTCGAAAATAATCCCAAAATTAACCTGTGACTCAGTCCGAAAATAGTCCAAAAATTCTTAAAATTCATACACTAATTCAAAATTTCGATCACTTACAAATTTCTCACTACTCTAAGCAAATCTCAAGCCATTAAATGACCTTTATGAGAGAAATAACACAAATAGGAAAATTCCCTACCTCTTGGAGTTTGACGAAACGCTAAGATTTTAGTGCTCACGTGTAGCTCTCGATGCGTGGACTGACTTTGCCTTTTGCTCCTAAGAAAACCTACGGTCCGATTTCCGTAGATCTTAGAGAGAAGCAAAGAGAAAAAAAAAATTATTCTCTTTCTCTACACGCTCCCTCCGACTAGAGCTGTAACTGAGCCGAGCTACTCGCGAGCTGGTCAGCGTTCGTCTCGTTAAAAGCTCACTCGAACTCGTTTATTAAGTTAAACGAGCCGAGCCCGAACATCATTTTCTCGTAAGTTAAATGAGCCGATCTCGAGCACCCTCAAACTCGGCCTGCTACCATAAACAAGCTCGTGGAGCAAGTCAAGTAACCGTGCTAGTGAACCAAGCTCGTGGAATTGTGCTCATGAACATGGAGTAGGGCTTGATGCACAAATAAATTTTTCCTACAAAATGAACATGATGAATATTTTAAATCTTGAACTTCAATCAAGTTAATTGAACTTTTATTGTCTTATCTTTTTAATTTAGTTATATGTTGGCTATTTTAGATGAACATTTTCTTTAATTCCCGAACATCATTTTGAGGCTCGTAAGTTAAACGAGTCGAGCCCGAGCACCCTCAAACTCAGCTCGTCAACTTGTAAATAGGCTCGTGAATAGGCTCATGAGCAAGCTCGTTAACCAGGCTCGTGAGCAAGCTCGTTAACCAGGCTCGTGAACAGGCTCATGAACCAAGCTCGTGAACAGGCTCGTAAGTTAAACGAGCCGAGACTGAGCACCCTCAAACTCGTCTTGTCACCAAGAACACTCTCGTGAATAAGCCTCGAGCCTGTTCCTTAAAACCGAGGTCGGTCAGCTCGACTCGCCTGCACACCCCTACCTCCCACTCCCCACCGCCATTTTCCCTGACTTTTATGTTTTTTTATTCTATTATTATTATTTGATACATGGATCATATTACCTCATTCGGGTCCGCGAAGTCTCCAAAACAATTTATTTATTTTCGCCTCACTTTGTATTTTAAATGAACTTAGCTTGCCATTTCCTAACTTCCGAGATTTTCATAAAAATTTCGTCTCTGAAGTCACTGGCGACTTATCATCCAAAAAATCGTAAAATATTCTGCTTGTCTCAAAATTCGTCGAAACTTTTCTAGATCACTAGATTTCGCAAGACGAATTTAACGACGTAGTCCGTTTCGTCATCCGAGATCTAGAAAATTTTCTAGGCTTCCCTAAACCATTATGGCAATTTATTATTATTATTATTATCCTTTTGCAATTTTTGAAAATTTCATTAATAATTTTCTTTTTCGGGTTTACAGCTACACCCTTTGAAAACTTTACAATTTCATCCTTAAAACAACGTTCCAAAATATTAATATGGCACTCAAATAATTAAAGAAGCCCTGGTGCACACATATGCGACCCTATGGTTATACGCACTGCACACTCTCTCAAAACAAATATGCTACAAATCCTCCTTCCTTTAAACATTTCGCCCTCAAATGAACAAACTAACTCAAAGGAAAGGAAAATACCTCAATCCAAAAATAGTTGAGGATACTAACGACGCATTTGAGCCTCTAGCTCCCAGGTAGCCGCCTCTCTCTCATGATTCTTTCATAGGACTTTAACTAAAGGAATCACCTTACTCCTCAACACCTGTTCCTTGCAATCTACAATCGCACGTGTTTCCCTCATGTCGCCCTTTAGCTACACCGTCAGCTTCCTTAGCACATGTGGGGCTGATCCGATGTAATTTCTTAACATAGACACATGGAATGTGTCATGAATCCCGATAACTTTGGGGTAATCTCAACCTATAAGCTATCGTCCCACCTTGCCTCACAATTTCATAAGGTCCTATATATCTGACCGATTCGCTCGCTCCCAAATCTCAAACACCCTTTTAAGGGAAATCTTCGTGAAGACCAGTCACCTATCTCAAACTATAAGTCTCTACGATTTGTCCCGCATAACTTCTTTGTCTATCCTTGTTGTCTTCACGTTATCACCTAACAACTCTTCACTTTCTCCGGGCGACCTACACTAAACCCTGTGGCCTACCGCCTCCTCTCTCACCAACCTCATCCCAAAAGACATCGAGTCCTACACTTCCTACCATACAACCCCCTCAAATGGAGTTTCATCTCTATAATCGGGCTTGATGATGTTATTGTAGGTGAACTCCATCAGTGCCAAATGAGTATCCCAACTCCCCTTGAATTCCACTGCCATAAGCTCTCAAACATTCTCCAACGTCTAAATGGTCCTCTCGACCGCCATCCGTCCGAGGTCGAAATGTTGTGCCGAAATGAACACCTAAAGTACCGCAAACCGGGCCAAACCCGGATGTGAACCTAGATTCGACCAAACTATCCAAACTGAAACCCCATGAAGTCTCACTATCTCATCCAAATACAACTGGGCTAACTTTTCCACAGAATCCTCAACATTAACTGGCAGAAAATGAGCAAACTTCATCAATCGATCAACTATCACCCATATAGCACGTGCTACTCCGAAGTTCGTGGAAGACCTTTCTACAAAATCCGGGTGCGGTGTGGAATCTTCTCCCATTTCCATATTGGAATAGGGAGTAATTATATCTTCCCCACGGGCCTCTGATGCTCTGCCTTCACCTACTGACAAGTTAGGCATCTGAAGACAAAACATGCGATCTCTTTCTTCATCTCATTCCACCAGTAATGTTCTTTCAAAGTCCTGTACGTCTTGGTACTACATGGATGCATAGCATAAGAAGATGAATATGCTTCTTCCATAATGTCTCTCTTCAGCTCGCCATACTCTGGCACACACATTCTCTGCCCTTTCACTATCATGTCGTCATCTCTGATTTGAAACTCGACTTTCTTTGCCTTTTCTATCTCTTTCTTAAGCTTAATCACCTATGGATCCTGCAACTGCCCTGCTCGAATCTGATCCACTAGGAGAGGTCTAACATGAAATGTGGCTAACAATGCTCTTGAATCCTCAGCCTCCAATATCACCCCTAAAGCTCTCAGATCCACCAACAGTGGAAGATAACCCGATCTCATATGAGACAAAGAACTCTCCTCGGCCGCCTACTCAAGGTATCCTACAACATTAGCTTTTCCTCTACTCAATATTACAGTCATAGTCCTTAATCAACTCAAGCCATCTTCTTGCTTCAGTTTAACTCCTTTCTAGTGAAATATATCAAGACTCTACGACCAGGAAGATCTTGCAAGGAGCACCATATAAGTAATGCCTCCATATCTTCAAGGCAAACACGGCTGCTGCAAGCTCTAAGTCATGTTTAAGGTAATTCTCCTCATGCTTTTTCAATTGCCTAGAGGCATACGCAATCACCCTATCACTCTGCATCAAAACACAACCAAGTCCCTGTCGGGAAGCATCACTGTAAACCACAAACCCATATCTCCCATTAGGCAAAGCTAGAACTGGAGCTAAAGTCAATCTACCCTTCAACTCCTCGAAACTCCCATCAAGTGTGCAATCTGCCCAATTATACTTGAAATCTTTCCTTGTCATCTTAGTCAATGAGGTTGCTATCCTGGAGAACCCTTCAACAAACTTCCCGTAATACCCAGATAAACCAAGGAAGATTCTAACCTCTGACACATTCTTTGGAGGCTTCCAATTTACCACAACTTCTATTTTCTAGGGATCCACACTCACCCCCTCAACTAAGATCACATGACCTAGGAATGCCACCCTGTCAAGCCAAAACTAGCACTTGCTCAACTTGGCATACAGCTGCTGCTCCCTTAGGGTCTGCAACACAGTCCTCGGGTGTTCTTAATGTTCCTCTAGACTACCTGAATACACTAGGATATAATCGATTAAAACTATGACGAACCTATCCAAATACAGCTGGAATACCCGATTCATCAAATCCATAAACTCTACCAGGGCATTAGTCAAACCAAACGGCATCACCAGAAACTCATAATGCTCGTAGCGTGTCCTGAATGCCATCTTAGGAATATCACCCTCCTATACCCTCAACTGATGATACCCCGACCTCACCCATTCTGAGTACACTGAGACCCCCGAGCCGATCGAATAACTCATCGATCCTGGTGGAGGGATACTGACAGGATGGTAACTTTTTCGCTTCCTCGTAATATATACAAAACGTTTTCTTTCGCGCATCTTCTTAAACTCCCATCTTTCTTTTTCATGAAGAGAACTGAGTTCCCATGTATCCCTACTTAACAATCTCTTCGAACTCGAGCCTTAAGCTCCTCAATTTCGCAGTGATCCATCCCATACGAGGAACGAAATGGCTCAACTTTGGACCAAACTCAATGGTGAACTCTACTTCTTATCCGGGAGGTAATCCTACAAAATCATATGGGAATACATTTGGGAACTCTCTAACAATTGGAATCTTATCCACTAGAGTCCCCTCATTTCCTGTCTCCACCACATAAGCCAGATAACCCTGACAACCCTTACGCAGCATCCTCTGCGCTACCATGGCGGAGATCATACTGGAAAATAACTCTCTGCGTATTCCCCTGAACTTCACCTCCAATGCAACTTTACTCCTTTAATAATCTAATGTACCTATGCCGAGACAAACTAATCCATGCCAAGAACCACATCAAAATCCTCATATCTAGGCCACAAGATCCGCTCGGGAATTCTTGTGGTCCCCCAATCAGAACTCTACTATCTCTGACTACTTTGTCTGAGAATAACGGATCTCCTGCTGGAAGGGAAACTCTCATACGACCCCCTAATGGTTGGGTCTCTATCTGGAAGTGATCTAAGAAAGGCCTGGATGCAAATGAATACGTGGCTCTTAGGTCCACTAATGTATATGCATCATGATCAAGGATAGAAATAATACCAAAGAACTACATCCTGAGTCGCATATGCATCCTGCTAAGTCACATCATAAACTCTGGCCTAAGTACGAGTCTCTGTCTGAATCCCTGGGGCACTACCTTTGCCTCTACCACGACCGCCTTTACCTGCGGCTGCATTGACCCCTCTACTTTGGAAACCTCTCCCTTAAGACCTCTAAGTGCTCATCTCTGGTGCTGGGGTAGCTGGGCTGGCTACTGATGTCTCTGCACCAATCAACTGAGGACACTTCTTGATGAAATTGCCTTCCTGGCCACAGTGGAAACACCCTGTACTCTATCTCTTACACTCCTCAAGGTGTCGCTTCCAACACATATCACAGACGGGAGGAATATTCTAGATGTCACTGCTGGCAGCTAGGGGCCTCACTTATCCCTAACTAAAGGCAGTTCCCCGACAAGTACCTCTGCCTCTATAACCTCTACCTTTGCTTCTCTTCTCGCTGACCGACTAGAACTTTGGTCGAAGTGCCCTACACTCCTCTTACTTTCCCCGCCTACTCTATAAGGTCAGAGTACTTTTCTCAACCCTTAGAGCGGCCTTAACTAAATCCCCAAATCTGTTTTGAGAAACCACGTATAAATGAACTCCTCGATCCAAAGGCTGCAATGCTACTCAAACCACTTGCACTTCAGGACTTCATCCACTTGAATATATGGAACCAATCTGACTAGCTCTGAGAACCTCTTCTCATACTCTGATACTGACATGTTCTTCTACTCTAATATGAAGAACTCCTCAATCTTAGAATCCTTGTGACTCTAAGGAAAGAATCTGTCAGTAAACTCTTGCTAAAACTGGTCCCATAACATACCATCAGGATACCTCCTATCCACGGCATCCCACTAATCCTTAGCCCTGTCTTCCATCAGAAAACCTGAAAACAGGACCCTCTGATCATCTGTGCAACCCATAACTGTGTTGCCTGATCGCACACAGCCATATATTGTTTTTCCAATCTCTCCGTGGTTTCATAGACCTCCTAAACTCTTTAGAACCTCTCTGGGTGGCTTAATTATGAGGTGTGGTCAGGTCGCGGTCGCCGACGAGTCGCTATACCTACTATCTAAGAAATTTGTGCCACCTACTCTACAGTAAACAATCCTGAAACTTGAACTCCCTCCAGTGGCCCGTGATGGTCCAACCGACTCACCGCTGAGGCTTATTCATATGGAGGCTGTGAGTAGAACCAACCCGCTCAACTCTCTCGTGACTCCGCAAGATGCTCGACAATCTCTGGAATGGCTCTCCTAGGATGACTTCAACGTCCTCTGCCTAACATAGTGATTTATTCGTAAAAAATCAACTGTTTAGAACTTTGAAACACTTAAAATGTATGTCTTTGAATTTGAAAATGCATGGTTGCCAATAGTGTATAAGAAAATTGCGATGCTTAATAACACAAGTTTCCTAAGACCCTGCTCTGATACCAACTTGACACACCCCCACCCCTACTAGCAGGATATGTGCCGGCAACCCCACATAAACCTAACCGACACTCCAACGACTAGAAAATCCTCGCGGAAGCTGTTGTGTTGCTTGGTTGAAACCTCGTGATAAATTTTATTTTCTTTCTACACTCATGGATTTTATAAAATTTCTACAAAGATAACAAATCAGACATAGAACATGTCCCAAAACCTGTAAATACAATTTACACTTCTAAAATATGGCAACCAACAACACTTCTTCAATAGAGCCTTAGGCTTATCACATTTTCATAAAACAAAACTATGTACATACATATGCACAAATATACAAGTTCAAAGTATTTTCTTACAAAAGTTAGTTACACTTTCTTTACAAATATATACAATAGTGAGTAAATACATCACATATAACTAGAAATAAGAAGGACTCTGATATGTCCCAGCGTCCAGTGTACTTGTACCTGGAAAATAATTTTTTTTTTAAAACAGGAAAATAATGAGCTAAAAGAGCTCAGTGAGTGTATGCTTTATAAAATGCTTGCTTTTTCTGAAAAAAATCTCAAGACTGTAAAAATGATATTTTACAAAACACTTTCAGAAAACCTTGCTTGCTTTGCTATAAAAGTTTCTAAAACTTTTCGTAAAAATACTTGTTTTCTTATCAATGGTCAATTTTAAGTTGTATGTAAAATGCTTATAAATATAATTAGCAACCACTAGAGGCCTTTCGCTTGTCAGACTTAGGCAAACACCTGAAACCTGTGTCTCTACCGTGCCGGTGGAAGGACCTCGTGTCCACATCACCTATTCCGGTAAATATGGTGGAATGCTCCATCACCACATATTAAGCTAGCACGCTAACCCTATATACTCCAGTACGTGCCACAGACCTCCTCTAACATACCCTAATGCATGAGCTAAGTTTGCCAACCATGCAAATATAAATGAAATGCAATCATGTCTTAACTTCCCCGTGCACGTGCAGATTACCTTTGACCGGTAATGCTTTCTTAAGACTAGGGATTTCTTAAGGCCTAACTTATAAAATATAAGTTTGCTTGCTTGCTTGCTTAATAAAGCATATTGCTTGCTTTATAAACTATGGTTTAACAAATCAAAACCATAAGCTTTAAAATATGGTTTAATAATTAAAACCATAACATACAAATCGTAAAACGATTTATAAACAATACACTATTATTGAAAAAGAAAGTTTAGAACACTCGCCTTTCCGTTTACAATAATCAAGCACGACTTCACAATTTCTCCACCTCCGCTTACCCTACATTCAATGTATTAGACCACACGCGTTATCACAACCAAGCAACTTGCATACTTGGTGCTACAATTAAATTTTCCAGAAAATATGTGGGCCCCAAATTCCATTCACAGGCATATGGCTAGATTCTAGACTCAAAGGGCTTTTCGTAGAGTTCAAGAACACCCGAATCAAAGTTCGAATGAAAAAGTTATGGTCGTCCAAAGTTTAAACAGTGGCATATGCGAACCCAGAAAAATGCGTTTCTCTGGTTCTTTAAACACCATCCAAATATTCCCTAATGCTCAACCAAGACCAAAATGACTCCTAGATGGAAAATAAACCCAAAAACATTAGTCCCGAGATCAAAACCAAACCTCAACATAGTCCGGGATTGCCCGAAAAACGATTCTGAAAATCCCTACCGACTATCCCAAAGCAAATCCCAAAATTCAAACCCAGATTGTCTCTAAAATAAATTCCAAAATTCAACCTGCATCGTCTAAAAAACAAGCTCGAAAATTCTTAAAAATTCCTACACTCAGTCCAAAAATTTTGGACTGAAATTTACGGCCTCTAAGCAAATCCCAAGCCATTAAATGACCTTTAGAAGAGAAATAACACAAATAGGAAAATTCCCTACCTCTTGGAGTTTGACAAAACGCTAAGATTTTGGTGTCCACATGTAGCTCTCGATGCGTGGACCAACTTTGCCTTTTGCTCCGACGAAAACCTACGGTCCGATTTCCATATATCTTATAGTAAAGCAAGAGAAGAAAAAAAATTTATCTCTCTCTACACCCCCTTAACGCCGTTTTCCTTTTAGACTTTTTAAAAAAATTATTATTAGAAATTTTCAAAATCGTAAAAGGATAATAATAATAATAAATTACTAGAATGGTTCAATAGCCTAAAATTCTCTGATCTCGGATGATGAAACGGATTATGTCATAATCTCACTCATAAATCAGCATCTAGAAAAGTTTCACAAATTATGAGACAAGTGGAATATTTTACGATTTTTTAGATGATAAGTCGCCAGTGACTTCAGGGACGAGATTTTTACGAAAATATAATAAGTTAGGAAATGCCTTAAGCTAAGTTCATTTAAAATAAAGTGAACTAAAAATAAATAAATTGTTTCGAGGTAGAAACGGACCCGAAAGAAGCAATATGAACCATATATCCAAATAATAATAATAAGAATTAAAAAAAAAATCTTAGGGTTTAGGGGCGTGTAGAGAGTGAGAAAAGATTTTTTTTCTTCTCTTCGCTTCTCTCTAAGATCTACAGAAATCGGACCGTAGGTTTTCGTCGAAGCAAAAGGCAAAGTTGGTCCACGCATCGAGAGCTACACGTGGGTACCAAAATCTTGGAATTTCGTCAAACTCCACAAGGTATAGAATTTTCCTACTTGGGTTATTTCTAGTCTAAAGGTCATTTAATGGCTTGGGGTTTTTCTTAGAGGCCGTGAGAGGCCGTAAATTTTAGTCCCAAAGTTTTTGGACTGAGTGTAGAAATTTTTAGGAATTTTCGGACAGTCCGGGCTGAAACTGGGTTCAAGTTTGGTTTTAATCCCAGGACTGATGTATTTGGGTTTTGTTGAGTTTTTCGGGTATCACTGAAATTTGTTGATGAATTGAACCAAAAATGGTTTATGGTCGTGAAGGGACCAAGAGGTGCCCTCTTTATATGGGTCCGAGATTTGGGTCATTTTGTGTGTTATTATTGGAAAAATAAATAACATGTTGTTGTGTGTAAAATCACATTGTATATACTTGCTCGACGTATTAACATGGAAGCTAGATAAATGGAAATTATGCGAGGGAAATATAATTATCCGAAATTTATAAATGTTGCATGTAGCTCTTATTGTACATGGTATGACATTGCATGAAATGGCATGATTGCATTTCATATGCACGGTCACATTAAGGCCGTAGTCGGCGGTGCATGGTAATCGTTATTCACCATTCTTGGTGAATGTGTGGTGAGCTTGGAAATGGGATCACATCCAAAATCGATACTCACGGTGGTATAAAACAATAATAAATATAAATCACGTGTGTTTGAGTGTAGCAAGAAGGGGTAGATCTCCTCCCCCCTCCCCAAGGTGAAAGACCTAAATTTATATGCGGTTAGACCTGATCACCAGCGGTGAAAGCCCGTAAAAATGTCAAAAGGTGTGCGTCGATCCTGTGGTGTGACCCCAAAAAAAACGTGGCCCATGAATAAACACACAGGATTTGATAAAATTCAAATGAATATTAGAGAGTTGTTCAATGGGTTAAGTCATTCGGTAAAACACCAATGACTAGTTTTCACACTTCGCATTGTAGGTGTGAGGGAGTCGGTCGATCTAGGGTCAGCACGAGGAGGCCATCTCACGATGACATGTAGCCATTCCATGTAGGATTGCATTATTTATATGGAATGTGATTGGACGTTTTCATGGTTGTCATTGCATGTGCATTTTAGGGGGGGAGTAGCCCTTGTAGGAGAATTTTTCTACTGGGCATTGCTCATTCCGTCATGACGCCCTTTCTTGTGTACAGTGGGCAGATAGCAGACGACGCCCGACGAGTCCGTGACTACAAGAAGGTTGATGTGTGGCCTTAATATTACATTTGAGTAACATTTTTGAAAAAAAAATATTTTGTATAAAAGAATTGTAACTAGATTCTTTTGGGACTATTGTCTAAATAGTCATGTATGTAATTATGGTAAGAGGACTAAGGATCTGACTCTACAGGTGCATCAGGTGAATTAAACATTTTATTTTCATAGTTTAGATTTAAATGTGAATGAATGGATCCCGATAAATGGGACACAACAGGTGTAGTATCGGGTCACCCGAAATCCACATGAATTCATGGGTTGATTCGGGTTGCCAACCCAGACCCCGTGATTGGGGCATCACAACTTTAACATCGAAGAAAGTGGCTACTGCACCACTGTAGCAGCGGCCGGAAGTGGGTTACGTCATGATGGACTTTGTAACCCAATTCACTAATTTACACTATAGAGACAGGATGCGGTGTGGGGTGATCAGGATCTACCACTAAGTCGACATTTTCTAGCAAAGGCTGAAGGACCTTCACAATCGAGGAATTCTACCGGCTGTATATTCGAGAAATTTTCCGCTACATGGAGCAATTTCACCGGGGACGTACAGTGGACCCCGTATCTACGCACACTTTTTGGAAGAGTTTCCAAAAAGGCATGGGGACATAGTTGACGATGAGCACTCAAGGTCATCACAGACAAACATCACTGAGATGATCATACAGATTTAGAGGACATGTCAGCGAGCATGCACCTGATCCAAGGGCAGGTAGCGGGGGAGCGCTACTCCCAGCGGAATTCCGCTCTACAACAACAGTTATCAGGTGAGTATACAGATGGCACCTTATGAGGCTTTATATGGGAGGCCATGTCGATCCCTAAATATTGGATAGAGGTGGGAAAGAGTTCCATCACCGGTCCGGATCTGATTAGAGACACCTAGAGAAGGTGGTTCGATATAATCGTCTTCTACGGCTCCGTGCCCAGAGGAAGAGCCACGCCGATTGCATAAAGATCGACTCCCCAGCCGCTTGAGGTGGGTGATCACGCCTTCTCGGCGCGACGCCCAAGAGAGCCACAAGCTTAGCAAGCTGGGGAAGCTAGAGCCAGGTATCAGCCCTTCGAGATACTCGAGAGGGCGGGCACGCTAGACATCGGCTCTGCGCTTACCACGAGTTTATCAAGTGTCCATGAGGTGTTCCACATCTCCATGCTCCAGAAGTATACTCCAGATCCAACTCATGTAGTGGATTGAGGAGGGATTATTGTTGATACAGATGGGACCTTCGAGGAGGGACCAACGTGTATCTTTGATAGCCGGGATCAGGTTTTGCGACGCAAGACCATGAGGCTAGTGAAAGTGTTGTGGCAACACCAAGGAGTGGAGGAGGCAACTTGGGAATGAGAAGACACGATGCAAGTCACCTATCTTTTCCTTTTTGAAGATGAAGGTGCGTTGTCTAATATTAGAAGTCTAATATTGGAGCTAGAATGACTATTGCATATGCATGTGCTTGTGTGTGCTAATATGTATGAATTTCGATGATGAAATTCTATTAAGGGGGGAAGAATGTAAAATCCGAGAAAAATTAAATTTTTCTGAAATGCAAATGGTAATTTTAGTTAAAAACGGAAATTTTCTAGATCTTGATAACGAAACCGACTTCACCCGCGAATTCGCCTCACGAAATCTAGCTACTTCCATCGACTTTGTCTGATTCCGAGATAATCGAATTTCATTTTTCACAAGATTCCAGCGTCAGCGACACATTGGCATGATCATGTGGATGCCACATGGAACCCTAGGTAATTGGACACTACGGCATGATATGTGTTGTGGTGTAATTGGGATAAATGGCTCATTGAGCCATGCATGAGAAAATAAAAGGAAATGAAAAAATTAAGAAAACGATAATGACAAGTGGCAAAGGAGGAAGTAGGGAGTGGCTTCCCACTTTTGGGGATTTTATCGGTATGAGAAAGGAAAAGCCAAAAAAATGAAAGAAAAAGAGAAAATAAAGGAAAAAAATCAAAAGAAAAAAAAAGTCAATAGTCGGAGAAAAGAGAGAACTGGGGCTGGAGAGGCAGAGAGGGAGTAACAAGAGTAAACAGAGAGAGGTAGAAAGCGAAATCGCTTTCTCTCTAAGATCTACGGAAATCGACCGCAGGTTTTCGCGAGCAGTAAAGTCGGGTTCACGCACGGCAGCTACACGCAAGTACCAGCCCGGAGTTCTCGCCAAACACGAGGTGGAATTTTCTTACCGGGGTTATTGTTTTTAAAAGGTCATTTCAATCGCTTAGGTCTTCTTGGAGGCCGCGTGAGAGGCGTGTAAATTTCAGTCCCAAATTTTGGGACTCGAGGGGACTTTAAGAATTTTAGATTGTTTTTGATTAACTCGATAGCATTTTAGACCAAATATTGGAAATTTTTGGGAATGGTTCCGGGCAGTCTTGGACTGTGTTAAGGTTTGGTTTTAATCCCGGGATTGATGTCTTTGAGTTTTGTGGTGTGTTTTGGTATCACAATAATTCGGCGACGAACCGTGAAGGGACCAAGATGTGCCTTGTTTTATATGAACTTAGATTTTAGCTCATTTTGTGTGTATTGTTGGAAAATAAATAAATAATATGATGTTATGTGTAAAAATCATGTTAATATGTGCTTGAGTGATGTATTAACATGGAAATTGTGATGAATGAAAATTATATGTAAAACAATATAATTATCCGGAATTTATAAATGTTGTATATAACATGACATAGCATGAAATGACATAATTGCATTTCATATGCACGGTCACATCGCGTCGAGTCGGGTGTGGGTGCATGGTATCGCGTATTCACCATTTCGTGAATGTGTGGTGAGCCTCGAAATGGGACCATATCTAAAATCGAGACTCACTAAGTGGTATAAAACAATAATAAATATAAATCATGTGTTCAAGAAGATGGGTTAGATCCCCGCCAGGGTGAAAGACCCAAATTTATATGCGGTTAGACATGATCACCGGCGTGAGTTCGTAAAATGTCGGAAGGCATGCGTCGATCCTACGATGTGACCCCGAAAAAGACGTGGTCCATGAATAAACACACGGGATTTGATTTATTATTGTTTTATACCACCGTGAGTCTCGATTTTGGACGTGGTCCCATTTTCAAGTTCACTACACATTCACCAAGAATGGTGAATAACAGTACCATGCACCCACACCTGACTCGACGCGAAGTGACCGTGCATATAAAATGTAATCATGTCATTTCATGCGATGTCATGCTACATGCAACATTTATAAATTCCGGATAATTATATTTTTTTTACATATAATTTACATTCATCACAATTTTCATGTTAATACATCACTCAAGCAACATATTAACATGATTTTTACACACAACAACATATTATTTATTTTTTTCCAACAATATTAATACACGACCTAATCTCGACCATAAACAGTGGCACCATTGTCCCTTCACGATTCTTCAATCGAAATACTATGATACCAAACACCACAAAACTCAAAGACATCAGTTCCGGGATTAAAGATTAAATCTCAACACAAACTGACTCCGCCCGAACTATTCCAGCTTCCAATATTTACCCCAAAATTCGTCCGAATTGCTCAAAACAAATTCCGAAAATTCAGCCCAGATCGTCCAAACAATCTCTAAAATTCCTCAAAAGTCTCTACACTAAGTCCCAAAATTTAGGACTGAAATTTACTGGCCTCACGACTCTAAGAAAACCCCAAGCCATTAGATGACCTTTAGGCTAGAAATAACCCAAGCAGAAAATTCTACCCTCGTGGAGCTCTGGTCTAAACTCCATGATTTTAGTACTCACGCGTAGCTCTCGATACATGGACCAACTTCGCCTTTTGCTCTAACGAAAATCTACGATCAGATTTCTGTAGATCTTAAAGAGAAGCGAATTTTTTATTTCCTTTCTCTCTCTCTCTCTCTTCTCTCGCTCTCCCTCTCTACATCTCCCCCACCTCCGTTTCTCTCTTTTCTCCTTTTATTTAACTTTTCTTCTTTCTTTTTTTTTTCTTTTTTTTTTCTTTCTTTTTGATTTTTTTCCCTTTTTTTTCATTTTCTTTCTTTCTTTCTTTTTTTTTTTGTCTTTTCCTTCATACCCGGGTCGGTCCCAAAAGTGGGAAACTTCCTCCCCACTTCCTTTCCACTTGTCATTCTCACATTTTTCTTAATTTTTTCATTTCCTCTTTATTTTCCTTTATAACACATGGCTCAATGTGAGCCATTTATCCCAATTTGATACTACACATGGCTATCATGCCATATGTCCAGCACCTAGGGTTCCATGTGGCATCCACATGATCATGCCATGTGTCACCAGACACCCGGTGCCTCGAAAAAAGTGAAATTCCAATTGTTCTAAAAACTGACGTAAATTCGGACGGTAACTAGATTCTGTGAGACAAATTCAACGATGAAGTCTCTTTCATCATCCGAGATCTAGAAAGTTTCTGGTTTTTAACTGAAATTACCGTTTTACGGTTTTCAAAAAAATTTAATTTTTCCTCGATTTTACACCTTTACTCCCGACAACTCCGCGATTCTGGCTTCTCATGCAAATCTTTCCATGCTGGCTAAATATCTCCGCAATAAGGTCATCCAAGATGGTCCGACCTGCTAATCTATGGTCATGACCGTTGTGCCCTGTATGGACGGTTGATCCATAATGCTTATCTTAATGTTGCATGGGTGCAGTGTCGCTGCCGACAATAGCACGTCCGCTATCTGACATTTTCAAATTTTAGGGATGCTCTATCTTGATACGTTTAAATGAAGCCAACAGGGGCTTGGCTATTTGAAAATACCGTTACATTTTTATATTCTTAGCCTCGTACTCACCTTGTAGTTGCGCTACCACTAGTTGAGAGTCACATCGAAGATTTATATCTGCTATTGAGATATACTTCACCACCGTTAACCCTAATATGACTGCCTCATATTCGGCTTCATTATTAGAGACAATGAAGGTGAGTTTGATTGCTTAAGCGACGGTTGGCCCTTCAGATGACTTCAGGATTATCCTAGCGCCTCTGCCTTGAGCTCGATGACCCATCAGTTTCGAGTACCTACTTTTCATTATCCACTGCTTTTGGCGCGACCTTCCACAATGAAGTCGGCCAAAGACTCCGCCCTCGATAGCAATTCTGGGCCGATACTCTATGTCGAACTCGCTCAATTCCACCGCCCACTTTAGTAGTCACCCGGACGTGTCCGGTTTGTAGAGCATGTCCTTAATCGGTGAACTCGTGAGCACCACTATGGTGTGAGCCTAAAAATATGGCCGGAATTTCTTCGCTCCCATTTTGAGAGCTAGTGCCACTCGCTCAAAATCTGGAGCAATTTCACCCCTGACTCGAAGAGCCTTGGTGACAAAATAAACTGGCCTTTGCCTCTTTTCTGAATCCAACCTTACTAGAGCGGCGTTGACTACACTCCTCGAGGAAGACAAGTATAGATAGAAATTTCTTCCCTTCTCACTGATAGAGAGTAATGTGGGGAAGCACAGTCTCCATTGGCGTCCCGAAGCTCACCGCCACCTCGCCCCCAACCCTTTTCATCTGTCGCTTTCAACGCCTTGAACAAAGGCTATAAACGGTCCGAGTATCTTAAGATAAACCTGTTCAGGGCTACCAATTGCCCGATGAGATACTGTATCTCCTTCTTCATTTCAGTTTCATCTAAAACAATAGCCTGGACCGCCCCTAGTTCCATCTTCGATCCTTCGGGTCGACTAGAAAGCCTAAGAAATTGCCCGAACCTACCTCGAACGCGCATGTAGCAGGCTTCAATCACAATCGATGCCGTTGAAGTAAAGTGAATGCTTCTTTCAGGTGAATCAGGTAATCCATTCGAGCCTTAGACTTTACCAAGGTGTCATCAATATAAACTGCCACTGTCTTTCATAGTAGAGGTTCAAAAACCCAAGATATCATGCGCTGATAGGTGGCCTCAGCGTTCTTTAATCCAAAGAACATTACCTTGTAGTAATACATGTCGTGTGGTGTTATGAAAGCGATCTTTGCCTCATCGAACAGGTACATCGGGATCTAGTTATAGCCCGAATAAGCGTCAAGGAAGGATCAGATCTCATGGCTAGCTGTCGCATCAACAATCTGATCGATCCGGGGGAGGGGAAAAAGTATCCTTTAGGCAGGCGTCATTTAAATTTGTATAATCCAGACACACTCACCACTTCCATTCTTTATTGGAACAACTACCACATTGGAGAGCTACTCTAGGTACTGAATCTCTTTAATGAACCTAGCCTCTAGTAATCTGTCCACTCCTTATTTATCACCTCCTGCCAAGCTGGATGGAACCGCCTTAATCTCTATTGAACTGGCCTACAACCGTTGGCCAAACCCCTAGCATATCAGCGTGGGACTAAGTGAAAATATCTTCGAACTTCCGGAGGAGACACAACATGGAGGTGACCTCTTCTAGGACCAACGAAGCCCCCAAGATGACCTGCTCGGGCTGGTCGAGACCGAATAGGGGATGTAGCTGCAAAGGCTCGGCGATCCTTATCACCTTCTCTACCGCCGACTGAGGCTCGAGTATTCTTTAATATTTCGCATGTGCCTTGTAACACCCCGTCCTGAGAGAGTCTACAGTACATGACACTGTAGGGGTGTATAAGAGTACCAAGTGTCACACTGAAATATTTTGGAGACTAAAATATCAAATGAGAAATTATGGAACCCGGAATTTTGGTATGATCATAAGGGTACAATTGTCATTAAGCAAAAAGGATATGGGGCAACATAATTAAGGTTAGAGATGGGCCATAGTAGAAATAGTAAGAGTTACAATTACAAAATAAAAGATTTAGGGCTAGTTGCAATTTATGATAAGTTGATATTTTAATAAAGATGAAAATAAAAACCAAAATTCATTTGAGTCTCAAAAGCTCGCTTCTAGCAAACCCTTTAAAGGAAAAGAGAGAGCAAGAAGAGGGAAGAGAGAGTGAAGAAGGAAGAGAGCGGTTCAAAATCAGGTATGTCTTTGTCTTAGAATCAAGTGTATTGAATTTCTAGGACTTTGCAAGGAGAATAGATGCCTCTTCTGTCTAGGGTTTTGTGCAGCTCATGAACCTTTGAATTGTTGGGGTTATGAGAGTAAAAACCCTGTAATTGGGAGAAAATAAACAGAAATCAAATTATATGATGTTTAAAAAGAATTGGTGGACCTTAGGTAGTGTTCTTGGATTTTTCACCTAAGGTTTTGTGTTTTGAGGTTCCAAAGCACCAATTTAAGTGTTGTGGAATTGTTTTTAGATGAATTCCAAGTGGGTTTTTGAGGTATTATGAATTATAGAAGTTGTATGGAGTGAATGGCATCAAAAGTGGGAAAACAACTAAACTGGTAAATAGAGGAAGGTGTACCGGTACATGAACAGTAGTGTACTGGTATAATTCCCACTGGGGGCAGTAAAGTGTACCTGCAGACACATTAGGTTGAACGTACACCCTGCTCGGGTTCCTCGTTTTACCAGCTTTCTATTTCATTTAGCTAATCACTATTTTGATTGTCCATTTGAGTGATCTGCTGTCATCTCACACTTATATTCTGAATATATTGAAACCACAAATATATCTCAAATCTGATCCAAGGTCTGCCCAAAACATCAAAAAATAAATACAAAAGAAAAATCCTGCATCATATTTTGACATAAGAGTAGTCCCAATGTTTCTTGACGTAACTTGAGCTCTTCAGTTGTTCGAATTGGGTGGATTCCAGTTGAATAGAACCCTGTGAACCTTAATTAAAAGAGTATATAAAGAGTGTGACTAAGTCTAGGAAGTACGTTAAGTTATGATTAATTTGTCTTCGTGATTCGCCGAAAGTGTGTAGGTTAAAAAGCAAAGGCGGGATAAGTGTGGAACGGTGCTCAAGTTAAGCAAGCAAAGAGGTGAGTGTTCTAAACTCATTTTCCAAATACTAGTGTATTATTATTATTATTATTATAAATTGTTTTGCACTGGTATTTCATGGTTTTGAGTTCAAACCATTTTCAAGAAGCAAGCAATGAATTAGAGGTAAAGCAAGCAAATGGTTTGGTTAAACCATTTTTGAAAAGCATGCATTGGTTTTAAATTGTAAAACCATAATTAAGAAAGAAAACAAGATTTTAAAGAAAAGTGAAACAAATCAAGCAAGTACAAAAGCAAGCAAGCAAAGGAAAGTTTTAGAAACTTTTAAAGCAAGCAAAGCAAAGTAAAGTTTCTGGAAAATATTTGTAAAAGAAAGTTTTACAGTTTTGAGATGTTTTCCGAAAAAGCAAAACAATTTATAAAAGCATACACTCACTGAGCTCGTTTAGCTCATTATTTTGTATTTAAAAACTATTTTCCAGGTACAGGTACGCAAGACGCTGGAGCACAATAGGAGTTGTCCTGACATTGTACAAGTGCTGTAATTAAGAACATTATGTAAGGAAAAGACCTTGAACATGTATAATGGAACATATGTATGTACATAGTTTAGTATTGTGAGAATATGTTTGGTTTGCTGGTTGCCATATTTTGGATATAGTGTAAATTGGATGTATACAGGATTTGGAATTAGACTATGTGCACTGGCCATGTCGCAGAAAGCCTACGCTTAAGATTTTACCAAATCCTAAGTTATAAATTAAAAGAAAAATTTTATAGGAGGTTTAAGCAAGCAATACGGCTCGCTTCACAGGATTTGTAGTCGCTAGAGGTAACGGCTAGGATTTCTCAGGATGCTGCCTGCACCGCCATTGCCGGTAGGGGGCGGTGTCAAGGTGGTATCAGAGCATAAGTGGGTATAACCTAAGGCTTAAGGAAATATGATACCACGTAACGTGGTATCAGAGCATAAGTATTGGCAACCATGCATGTTTAAGTTTAAAGTACATACATATGAAGTGATTCAAAGTATTAAATAGTTGATTTTTTTGGTAATTACAACACTATGTCAAGAAGAGGACGTAGAGGTTGTCCTAGGAGAGTAGTTCCAGCAGTGTCTAAGCGTCCTACAATACCTGAGAGGGATGAGCACGTAGTAGGTTCCACCACCGCATCTATGAACTTCTCACTTGGCAAGAGTGTGTCAGGCCGGACCCATCCCCGCGCTCACTGGGTTGGTGCTCAAGTGCCAAGATCAAGCACGCAGAGCAAGTGGCAATGTGATTGTACGTATAGTAAAGAATAGCGACCCGACAGTTAGCCGTAACCTCCACCGCCACCTAGAGAGGTTGGTGGAAGAACCGGAGGTCAATAGAGAGTACGTGGGAATCGGGCGCCAAGCCATATGACGGCAAGTGGTGATCCGTATGTACCGCTAGGACCGGGTAAACAAAGTTTATGGAGTTATGGGTTGCACGGATGAACAAAGAGTCTTCGCTTTTCCAAGCTCGATGGAAGACAGGTTAAAGATCGTGGATGTCATGAGGAGGTGCATCCCAATGGTATAACATGGGGACCAATCGCAACAAGAATTCACCGACCGATTCTTCCTCAGTCATAAGATCTGTAAGATCGAGGAGTTCTTCAAATTAGAACAAGAAACATGTCAAGATCCGAAAGTATGAGAAGAAGTTCTAAACTAGTTAGATTGGTTCCATACATTCAGCGCATGAAGTCCCGAAATGTAAGAGGTTTTTATCAGACTACAACACCGGATCATAGTGCATTTATCGCTGGTCCCGTTAATAGATTTGGGGACTTAGTAGAGGGGCCGTCTGAGAGTTGAGCAAAGCACTACAGCTGAAGGTGGTCAGAGTAGACAAGAAAGTAAGAGTAAGAGGAGGCACTGTGCACGTCCCAACAAAGCTCAGGATGCATACAGAAAAGAAAGCAAGAGCGTAGGTTATAGAGGGGCCAAGGTGCAAGTGAGGAGCCATTCTAGTCAGTGGGACCGCTGAGGCCCCGGTTGCTAGCAATGGCACCCAGAATATTCCTCCCGTTTGTCATATGTGTCAGAAGCGACACCATGGGGAGTGCAAAAGATTCAGTACATGGTGTTTCCACTGTGGCCGTAGCTGGCCTTATTAGGAGTGTCCCCACCGACAGGCGGAAACACGCAGCCGGGCCCGGCTACCCTAGTACTGCAGACGCACACAAAAGTCGCACGGGGAGAGGTTTCCATAGAGGGGCCAGCACAACCGCAGGTAGAGGCGGCCGTGGTAGAGGTAGAGGCAAAGGCCCTGTGGATACGGCATGTAGCCCCGCACTCAAAGCCGAGTATATGGCTGCGGACTCAAAGAAGATGCGGATGCGCCCGCATGTGGTCACCGGTATTATTTCTATCCTTGATCATGATGCATATACCTTAGTAGACCTGTGAGCTACGATTCATTTGCATCCAAGCCATTCTTAGATCTCGTGTCGATAGAGACCCACCACAGGAGGGTCGTATGAGTAGCTTCCCTTCCACCTGGAGATCCTACTGTGAGACGCAGTAGCCTGTGAGATAGTAGAGTTCTGATTGAGGGACAGGAGTTCCTAGCGGATCTTGTAGCTCTAAATATGAGGGACTTTGATGTGGTTCTCGGTATGGATTGGCTGTCTCGCCATAGAGCCACGTTAGATTGTCATAAAAAGGAAGTAAAGCTGAATAGGCCAGGGAAATTGGAGGTAAAGTTCAGAGGATTACGTAGAGAGTTATCTTCCTGTATGATCTCCGCCATGACAAAGACATAGAATGTCAAGGTAAAGGCCGCCAGTGGTTATCTAGCTTATGTGGTGGAGACCGGGAAGGAGGGGACTATATTTGATGAGATTCCAATTGTTAGAGAGTTCCCAGATGTGTTCCCGGATGATATTGCAGGACTACCTCCAGAAAGAGAAGTGGAGTTCACCATTGATTTGATCCCAGGGACTGAGCCCATTTCCATTCCTCCTTATAGGATGGCTCCTGCAGAGTTGAGGGAGCTTAAGGCCCGCTAGAAGAATTGTCAGAAAGTAAGGGATTTTATTGCTTAGGACCGAGCATATCCCCATGGGTTCCATTTCTTCGTGAAAAGAAAGATGGGAGTTTGCGGTTGTGTATAGATTACAAAAGTGCTTGAACAAAGTTACCATCCGCAATCGCATCCACTCCCTAGAATGATGGTTATTTGATCAACTCCAAGGATCTCGAAGATATCAAGATAGACTTGAGGTCGGGGTATCATCAGTTGAGAGCACAGAGAGCGATGTACCTAAGATCGCATTTCTAGACACGCTACGCATTGCGGAGTTTTGGTGATGCCATTTGTTTGACTAATGCTCAAGATTTATGGATTTGATGAACCGAGTATTCCAAACGCTGATTTGGATAGTTCGCTATAATTTTATTGATGATATTCCAGTGTATTCAGGTAGTCTGTGAGCAACATTCGTAGCACCCGAGATTGTATTGCACCCTAAGGGAAAGACAATTGTATGCTGTTGAGCAAGTGTCGCTTTGAATACGCAGATTCTTAGGTCATGTGGATTTCAAATGATGGGGTGAGTGTAGATCCCGTAAAATAGAAGCAAGGGGTAAATTGAAAACCACCAAGAAATGTGCCGAGGTCGGGAGCCTTGGTTTAGCAGGTACTATAGAAGTTTGTTGAGGGGTTCTCCAAGATAGCAAATTATGACCGACTAAGTCGACAAGGAAGAGGTTAAGATGATCAAGTTGATGCCCGTCGAAGAGTTTCGAGGAGTTGAAGGGTAGATTGACTTCAGCTCCAGTTCTAGCTTTACCCAATGGAAAAGATGGATTTGTGGTTTATAGTGATGCTTCCAGGCAAGGCCTTGGTTGTGTTTTGATGCAAAATGATAGGGTGATTGCATATGCCTCTAGACAACTAAAGAAGCATGAGGAGAATTACTTACGCATCTAATTTTGTAAGCCAGTGTACGTGTTTGCACTAAAAACAAGAGACATTATTTATATGGTGTCTCTTGTAGGATCTTTACAACCATAAAAGTCTTCAATATATTTTCACCCAAAAAGAGTTAAACCCGAGGCAAAAAGAAGATGGCTTGAGTCGATTATGATCACGATCGTACTATCAAGTACCATCCAGAAAAGCCACGTCGTAGCGTATGCCTCTGAGCAGCGACCAAAGAGTTCTTTTTGTCTCACATGAGATCGTGTTATCTTCCATTATTGGTGGATCTGAGAGCTTTAGGGTGATATTGAGGTTGAGGACTCGGAGCCTTGTCAGCCACGCTTCATGTTAGACTACTCCCGGTGGACCGATTCTGGGGTAGGCGCTCGCAGGATCCACAGATGAGTAAGCTTAAAGAAGAGATAGAAAAAGGGAAGAAAACAGAGTTTCAGATCAGAGATGATGGCATGATAGTGAAAGGGCAGAGAATGTGTGTGCCAAAGTATGGTGATCTGAAGAGAGACATTATGGAAGAAGCACATTCATCTGCGTATGCTATGCATCCATGCAGTACTAAGATGGGCTGTGGACTTCGGGAAAGAACACATCGGTGGAAACGGGACGAAGAAAGAGATCGCAGTTTCGCTTCCGTGCGTCTAACCCGTCAGCTGGTAAAGGCGTAGCATCAGGCCCGCGGAAGATTCCCACCATTCTATTCCAGCCAAGGGAAATGGGAAAAAGATTACCATGGATTTTGTTACAATCTTCCACGCACTCAAAGGCAACATGACGCGATATGGGTAATAGTTGATCGCTTAACGGTCCGCTTCATTTCCTACCGCCACGTTGAGGACTTTTTGGAAAAGTTGGCCAAATTGTATGTAGATGAGATTATAAGACTTCATGGGGTTCCAAAGTCGACATCGCCGATCGAGACCCCGTGTTCACATCCGTGTTTTCGTCTAGATTGCAAACAATAAGGTACTTCGCCTCACACTTTGTTAATAAAGATTTCATCCTCGTGACGATGGTCAGTCAAAGAGGACTATTCGTATAGAGGATATGTCGAGAGCTTGTGTGATGGAACTGGGCGGGTTGGGACTCACTTTGGCACTAATGGAGTTTGCCTACAACAATAGCTACTGCCGCATAGATATGGCTCCATTCAAGCATCAGATATGTGAAATGTGAACTCCAGGTCGGGATGAGGTTGGTGAGAGAAGACTAGTAGGCCCTGAACTAGTACAGATCACTTCAGAGAAGGTGAAAGTTGTTCGTGATAACTTAAAGATAGCAAGAGATAGACAGAAAAGTTATGCGGACAACCGTCGTAGAGACTTGCAATTCGAGATAAAATCAAGCCCTTCAAGATTTCACCTTGAAAGGTGTGTCGAGATTCAGGGAAACGAGGCAAGCTTAGTCGAGGTATATTGGACCTTGGTACCAGGAGCAAAGTGGGGCCAGAGCTTATAAGCTGAAGTTACCCCCGTGAGTTATCATGACACCATGATACATTCCATGTCGATGCCGAGAAATATATCTCAGATCCTTCACATGTATCGAGAGCAACCAAGGCGCTTAAAGGAAAATTTGACTTATGAGGAGATACCAGGCAGATAGTAGATCGCATGAAACGTGTGTTTAGAAGGAAAGTGGGATTCCATTAGTTAAAGTCCTATGGAAGAATCATGAGAGGGAGGCAGCTACTTGGGAGCCCGAGGCTCAGATGCACCATCAGTACCCTCACTTATTTTCTGGATGAGGTATTTTCCTTTCCTTTCTTTTGGAGTTTAGTTTATTCATTTCGAGGACGAAATGTTCCTAAGGAGGGAGGATTTTGTAACACCCCGTCCCGAGAGAGTCTACAGTACATGACACTGTAGGGGTGTATAAGAGTACCAAGTGTCACACTGAAATATTTTGGAGACTAAAATATGAAATGAGAAATTATGGAACCCGGAATTTTGGTATGATCATAAGGGTACAATTGTCATTAGCAAAAAGGATATGTAAGGCATAATTAAGTTAGAGATGGGCCATAGTAAAAGTAGTAAGAGTTACAATTACAAAATCAAAGAGATGAGGGCTAGTTGCAATTTATGATAAGTTGATATTTTAATAAAGATGAAAATAAAACCAAAATTCATAAAAGTTTGCCCTAAAAACCAAGAAAGGAGAAAGAGAGAGCAAGAAGAGGAAGAGAGGAGAAAGGCTGTGAAGAGGAGAGGTTCAAAATCAGGTATGTCTTTGTCTTAATCAAGCCGTATTGGAATTTCTAGATTCTCTGCAAGGAGAATAGATGCCCTTGGTCTAGGTTTTGTGCAAAGCTCACACAACCTTTTGAATTGTCAGTTGGTGAGAGTAAACCCCAATTGGGAGAAAATAAACATGGAATCATCAAATTATATGATGTTTAAAAAGAATTGGTGGACCTTAGGTAGTGTTCTTGGATTTTTCACCTAAGGTTTTGTGTTTTGAGGTTCCAAAGCACCAATTTAAGTGTTGTGGAATTGTTTTTAGATGAATTCCAAGTGGGTTTTGTGTATTATGAATTATAGAAGTTGTATGGAGGAATGGGCATCAAAAGTGGGGAAAACAACAAAATCTGGGCAAATTTCGGAAGGTGTACCGGTACATGAACAGTGGTGTACCGAGACACCCCACTGTAAGCAAAAGTGTACCAGACATTAGGTTGTACCGGTACACCTCGTTCGGTTTTCCGCTTCACCAGTTTTTGTATTTCTTTGGGCCATAACTTGCTCATTTCTTATCCGATGGAGTGGGATTCAAGTGGCTACTTAAACTAGATCAAGGAGAACAAACCTAAGAAATAGGCATCGCCACCCTGATCCTAAGTGGCCTAAAAGTCTTACCAAAGTGGGGCCATGTGCAAGAAAAATTCCCCATCAGCTTTGGACATAGAGTAGTCCGGGTTGTTTCTGACGACCTTGAGTTTCAGATCTCGAATTGGGTGATTCCAGTTGAATAGAACCCTAGCACCTAGCTTTAAAAAAGAGTATAAAGAGTGTGACTAAGTCTAGGAAGCATGCTAAGTTATACGATTAATTTGTCACGTATTCGGTCGAGTGTGTAAAGCAAAAGCAAAGGCGGGATAAGTGTGGAACGATGCTCAAGTTAAGCAAGCAAAGAGGTGAGTATTCTAAACTCATTTTCCAAATACTAGTGTATTATTATTATTATTATTACAAATTGCTTTACACTAGTATTTCATGGTTTTGAGTTCAAACCATTTTCAAGAAGCAAGCAATGAATTAGAGCAATGGTTTTGAGTTAAAACCATTTTTGAAAAGGCATTGGTTTCCTGAAATTGTAAACCATACTAAGAAAGAAAACAAGCTTTTAAAGAAAAGTGAAACAAATCAAGGTACAAAAGCAAGTAAAGCAAAGGAAAGTTTTAGAAACTTTTAAAGCAAGCAAAGCAAAGTAAAGTTTCTGGAAAATATTTGTAAAAGAAAGTTTTACAGTTTTGAAATGTTTTTCGGAAAAGCAAAACAATTTATAAAAGCATACACTCACTGAGCTCGTTTAGCTCATTATTTTGTATTTTAAAAACTATTTTCCAGGTACAGGTACGCAAGACGCTGGAGCACAATAGAGTTGTCCTGACATTGTACAAGTGTTGTAATTAAGAACATTATGTAAGGAAAAGACCTTGAACATGTATAATGGAAACATATGTATGTACATAGTTTAGTATCAGGAGAATATGTTCGTATGTCAGGTTGCCATATATTTTGATATATAGTGTAAATTGATGTATACAGATTTGAATTAGACTATGTGCAAACATGTCGGTTTTATTCACGCTAAGATTTTACCAAATCCTAAGTTATAAATTAAAAGAAAAATTTTATAGGAGGTTTAAGCAAGCAATACGGCTTCGCTTCACAGGGATTTCTAGTCGTTAGAGGTAACGGCTAGGGATTTCTGTGGAGTGGCCGGCACGCCCGCCGCCGGTAGGGGGGGGGGGTGTGTCATGCCTCACCTTCCTTTCAGTCAAGTGCGCAGCATGCTCGGGCTGCTTGTTGATCTCCATTAATGTCCACCTGTCCCTAAGGGGTTAGAAAACTCAACTTCTGGTGATAGGAAGAGGGCAATGCCTTCATTGTGCGGATCCAAGTGCAGCCCAGTATGGCATTGAATTTCAACGACTTGTCGATTACCATTAATGAGACCAAGGTAGTAACCTAATCTGCCGAGAAAGGAACAACATTTCCCAAGCAGGAGTCAACATGCTATTAAACCCACCAAGACCCTTCCCAGTTATGCAGTTGTCCGTCAGAGCCCAAATAATCAAGGCAAGTTCAGGAGGTCTCGCCGTGACCGCCGGTCTATTAATACGCCATCAAATGCCAATTTAACTCCTAGGTTAGGACAAGAGCGCCATCGTGTGGCTGAACCAACTACTTCAAAGGTGACTCGTAGAAGGTGAGGAGCCTATTGATAGGTCGGGCACTCCCCGAGTCAAAACTATAGCTAACCCCAGCCACAAAAATCCTTGCATGCGATTGCCCTCGAGCATGAGCCGGCCAGGGCCGCGCATTGTGTCAATGATCGATCGCTAGCCGAGATAGGGACAATGATCTTTGAGCCCAGTCTCCATGTACTCTTTCGAGGTGTCTCTTGCCAGCGTGTAACTCCAAGAAGCAATGGAGTCATAAGTAAGAATTGGTCTCTGCGGTTCGACATCCCTATGGTACTCATAAAATCTTGACTTATCTCTCATCTCACTGTAGCGGCGGAGAGGGGGCAGCCACGCGAAACTTGGAAGTGAGTGGATGATTGGAAGAAGTTGAGCCGACGAGATTGTAAATCTTACCTGTTAGTTGTCATTCTGGCTGGGAAGCACCCGAGTGTCGGGGGTTCGGGTCGCTTTCCTGGTTCCCGAATCATGAATCGACTTCGCTGATGCCCGTGCTAGTGTCCCTATCCCAACTTCCCTTTCCGCCAACTTCCCTTTCCCGCCAACTTCCTTTCCCTTGCGCCCACCGGGCCGGACGCACTAGCGACCATTCTTTTCGTTGCAGCCACGAAATCGTCCTCAAGCATTGCGTACTAATTTCCTATCTAGAATAGTTCATCAATCGAAGCTAGAGATTTCAAACAGAGAGAGTTAAAGAATTGTGTGTTCGGGTAAATGGCTTGTTTGGCGGCCTGTGAGCCCAGCTATCTGAGCTACCAAAGATCCAATCGCATGCCCAAAGCTCTTTATGAAATCCCTGATGGTCTTAGATCTCCCATCTGCACGTGAAACAGACTAGTGACACTTTGTTTCCGCCACACTGAGCACATGGACTAGGAAACAAATTTCTCAAACAAGCGACGAAAAGACGTTACCGAGTTAGGGGCCAAGCGATTCTACCACGACAAGGCTAGACCTGCTAAGCTAGACAGGAATACCTCGCATAGGAGAGCATCATTCCCTGTCTGGAGAGTCATGATCTGCCAATAATGCATCCGATAGTCGAAGGGGTCCTACAGCCCATAGTACATCTGAAATTTTGGCAACGCGAAATGCGGTGAAGCATTCTGATTGAGGATAGCATGAACGAACAATGAAGCCGAGATGTAATCTAATGCCTGCAACATGGGGTCCAGGTTCCTCTTAGGTGAAGGCAGACCGTTCCCCAATAAAGTCCCACTTCTATGCCGCCGTGGTGGCATCTAGTCATTCATGGACTCCTGGACCGCATGTGGCTCCTTCGACGAGCAACAATCCACACCTGAGTGGTGTTATTCGGGCTAAGAAGGTCAGCGTATTCTCAGGCTACGCTCTCCTTACGCAAAGAAGAGTTGTCATTGGAAATAGGCTAACCTGTTGTCAGGGTTCTCTGTTCCTTCCAATCGTCTCTCTCTAATTGCCTTAGGCGTTGATTCATAGAGGTTTTTGAATCGACGGGTAGATCTCCCATTTCTTTGGCTCACTTCCTGAATCGGTGAATTGTAGCTAAATCACAATGATGGGGGAATGGTTCTCACATATGGCGCCAGCGTTGAAGGGAAGAAGTTCGACCAATCTTGCTAGCCTATTTCGCTTAAAAAAGTTTTTTTCTTTCTTTCTTCCCTCATTTTTGGTGTGATGAGTACCCCTTTTATAAGCCATATTGATGGCCACTTGTCAGATTGTACAGGTAGGAGTTAGAGATCGTTAGGTGGAGATTTGTACAACGCTCGAGTATAGGTAGGTGGCCAAGGTGATATCATATCACATTCTGAGCGCTACAGAACGGACTCGGGCTCCATATGGCGTGTTTGTGAGTGATTATGACTACGACTCCCCAGATGTCGTCAGACGTCCATTTCACCTCAACTGATCTCTAAACTCATCTAGGTCCATATGAAGCCTCCTTTGGGTGAAATCCTTCGTTTCACATCATTCTCTTCATCTTCATACCCGAGCCGGTTGTCCGAGGTAGCTCAATTGCCTTTTCCCGAGGTGGTCTCATCTTCATACCCGAGCTGGTTGTCCGAGGTAGCTCTCTTACCTTTCCCGAGGTGGTCATTTTGAGCTGTCATTCCCCCTTCTATCCCTCTCTGCTCGGGCTCATTGCTTGTTGCTAGGTTAGTTCCGGATCATGCGTACTCGATCAGGTCTGAGCCTAGCTCCTAATAAACGCTAACTGTCTGGCACGTGTCCTAGGACTTATCCCACTCCAAGGCTAGCATAGAAAAAGTTGAGAGAAAATGAGGTTAGAGTTTTTTTAAGAAAGATGTTGGATAAGACGAATGTTAATAATTGTCCATCTTCATTTTACATGTTAAATTAATATATTATCTACAAAAAATAATTTATCTAAATTTTTGAGAAAATTAATCTTTAAATAAAAATGATTATCATATCTAATTCTAATTTATTTAAAAATATATCTTTAATTCAATATCTATATAATATTTTTATAAATTCTAATAAATTTATAAAAAAATTAAAAAGAAAATTAGTATCATAAATAATTTATTTCTTAATTTTTTTCAAGTTGTAAAAAAAGTTGTTTTTTTAAAGTAAATGAACATGGAAAATCATCCTCGTTATAAACGTTAAATTTAGATATTATGTATAAAAATAAATTTTTATCTAATGTTTAAATGAAATGAATTATCATATCTAACTAAAATAATTTTAAAAATGATATTTTAATTTTTATCTAAATTTTAAATTTAAAAATACATGTTCAAGAAGTCAATTTTCATGTTTTCAATAGTGTAAGTGGTTAGTTCAGCATTCATCCTTATCTTTTAAACCCTAGCCTCCCTTTCTCTCAACTTTTTCTTTGCTCGCCTCTTTTCTTTAAGCAATGAGGGGATGATTTTCTTGTCATTCTTGTCCTGAAATCACCCATCTACACTTATTTTCCATCTTTTTTTTCTTAATAAAGTGGGTCTTCCACACATATCTGCTTTTATGCATGCTTCGTGATTTAGTCGTCAAGGCAGATTGTCGCCGCTGATGGTGCACAGGGTGGTTGTATCGTCTCGCATAAACGATTTTGTTTTCTTCGTCGTCGTGCGACATTTATTTGTATTTAGACAATTTGAACAAAGTATATACGATCAAAGACAATAAATCAAATCAATGGTCGTCAGTATGCTGTAAAACTGGAGTCAAAAGTATTCTAGTCATAATAGTAATATCAAATATGTAGACTCAACTATCAAATGTAAAAGTTTTTATTTCATCATTTGTGGTTTTTAGTGATTTTGATTGTATGCTTCTATCAATGCATTGTTACTTGGAATCAATGAAATTATTTTTATCTTAAAAGAAAAATAGTGTTAGTGGTTAATTTTAACATTTCAAAATATAGTGGGTAAATGTAAATAAAAGTGAAAGTGTATGGGGTTGAGTTAGAGGGATAGATAATAATGTTGTAAGGATAAATAACGGTCATTACTACAACAATTAGAAAAAAATTATTTTTTCATGTTTTGGATAGTACAAAGGTTTAGTTTTAACATTTTAAATATGAAAGTACAGGTATTGAGAATGCATTATTCTTTTTTAAACAAATATTTCTTTGTATTTTGTATTACGTAGATAGCGCGTAGTTTCCCACTATTCATATTAATTATCACATGGAATGTAGTTTCCCAAGGTTATAATTAATTTATTAATTATCATTTTTACACTCTAATTTATTATTTACTCACTAACATTAATTATTGGTTATTTTAGCATACACTTATCATCTATCACTCTCACATTAATTATTAATAATTTGTTGTGTTATGTGCATATGTTACTTTTGTGATTATGTGTTTCTATTGATTTAATCTAATCATGACTCTCATTATTATATATGTTTGCACAAGTTAGTTAGGTTATTATTTTATCATTTTCTGCTAATTTAATTATAATTCTCATTGTTACATTTTTTTTTCTTTTAATTATATTCTCTTATGTTTTGTCACATTTAATAATTTTCTTTAATTTTCTAATTTCACTTTTTTTAATTTCCACATCAAATAAATTATTAGCTACAGTACCTATCAGTTGCTTGCACCAGTAACCGACACTAGTTAGTAATTATCAGCTACCATCTATCGACTATTAGTTAAATCATGCTTTTAAAAAAAGTATAAAAGAGAAGGCTCTTGTCTTAAATGAAAAGAGAAAAAAAGAAAGATACATATAAATACATTAAATGATAAGAATTATAATACTATTCACTTAAGAATTATAATAATATAGTAATCTAATTTTCAAGAAATTTTGAATTCTTCTTTAAAAAGGAGGATTAGATTTATAATGTTGGATTATTTAAGATTTTTAAACAAATATTTCTTCTCGAATTTTGTATTGCAGCTTGCAAGTAATTTCCCACAGTTCATATTACACTATCACATGGCTTGTAGTTTCCAAGGTGCATAATTAATTTATTAATGGTCACTTTTACACTCTAATTTATTATTTTTCACTCACTCGCATTAATTATTGGTTATTTTACCATACACTTATCTTCTATCACTAACATTAATTATTAACTATTTGTAGTGATCTTCACAAGCCATTTTATTATCATTTTACGGAAATCGTGGGAAGAGTTATCAATTTAAAATTATTGTATATAAAGAAATGAATATAGTTGCTTCAAGTTCATAAGGACAAAAAAATAGTATTGATAACTAGTCGTACTATCATAATTAATGGATGTATTAATACATTTATTAATTATGGTACTACATTTTCTAGTTATATAGTATATTTATTGATCCATAACTGTTTTTTTCCTAATAACCTGAACTATCTAAATCAAATTTTTCATGATATATTTACTATAATTTTCAAATTGATAACTTAAATCTTATTTTTCCTATTATTTTATGAGGAATTAAGTTTCGTGGTACTGAGCCCATTATTTCAATGCAAGTCCTATAAAAACATCAAAATAAAGCCCAAAACCCATCAAAGCATGTAAAATTAAGATCATGGATTTAAATTTTTCAATATGTTAGAACTGCCCTCTCCCAACCCCTTTCTCTCTCCCCTCCAGCCCAACTACCTCATGTGCACCTACTACGACTAGGGGTGTAACCGAGCCGAAGTCGAGCTATAATATGTGCTCAACTCACTCGATTTGAGCAAGAGCCTGTTCTCATTCATGAGCATGTTTACGAGTTGACGAGCCAAGTTTGAGGTTACTCGGTTCGGCCTATTTACCCTGATGAAGCTCAGTAAAAATGGTTCGACTCGCTAATTTAATTTAATAAACGAAGTTCGAGCGAAGCTTCTAACAGTCCGAACGCCGAAAGCGCCATGAAGTGTACTGCCCCTACAGCCCTATTTAAAGAAAATGTTCATCTAAAATAGCCAATATACAACTAAATTAAAAAGATAAGACAATAAAAGTTCAATTAACTTGATTGAAGTTCAAGAGTTAAATATTCATCATGTTCATTTGTAGGAAAATTTCGCGCAGTATCAAGTCTTCTATGTTCATT